>RJWJ010003490.1:0-85744 GCA_004363605.1 Indri indri | reverse complement strand
ATCAAATGGGGAAACGAATAAAGAGTGACTGGAAGGGCAGGGGCAGGGCTCGGGCTAGAGTGATTGCGAAGGACGGTGGCCTCGGGGGAGAGTACTGTGACAATGAGTTAGGCACGCTCGAGGGACAGTAAGGAGGCCACTGTGGCCGGAGGAGGGCGATGAGGAGAGGCGAGGGAAGGAGGGGCTCGTGAAGTCTGGGGTCTTGGAAGCCACTGTGAAGACTGGATTTGATTCTAAGAGCGATGGGAACTGGGGGGTCTTATGCGGGACACTGATAGGATCCTTGTCGCAGAACTCTGCAGGGAGCCGCTAGAGTCCTTTAGGAATTGAACCGTTTCATGAGCGTAAACTTCTATGTGCTACCTACACACAGTACTCGTTTGATGAAGCGAAATATCTTAAGATTCTTCTGTGGCCTCCGAGGCCCCTCCAGCTCTGGGGCCGGGAGGGAGGGAGGGCGGGCTCTGAAGCTTATCGTCTCGATGGCTTTGATGCTTTGTTCTGGAAGAGAAAAGAAGAAATAACGCCAAAGCCTCCCTGTATTCCCAGGTCCACCTGATGTGTATCTTCAGCACTCAACTCACATCCAATTTACGCTGTTCTTTTTCTTCTTGGTGCTGTGGGTTCAGGCTGAGGGAGAGGGGTAATCCTATATGCCGAGAGCCACGGACGACCGAACAGGCCTTCTGAGTCGGTGCTGGGTTTGCTTTTAAAACGACTTGGTGCGAAAGGAGTTTTGAAGAAATTGCACTTCGGTAGAGAGCAGAGCAAATTCTGAAACCCTCTAACTGAAGTTTTTGCTGTGCTGCTAACTGCGCCACCACCGCATAAAGCCCACGGGAGCCTGGGCAGAGAAGGATGAGGTGCCAAAGAGACTGCCTTAGGGTGGCAGTATGGCCTTCAAACTTCAGGTTAACTGGGGGGATTTATTAATTAATCATCACAACCAGAACTTTCCTACCTGGGCATCTTTGAGCGAAAGCTAGCAGGAAGACAGGCCATTACCTATTTATTGCTTACAGTCTTGTATTCTCTCGTCAACAGCCTGGCGCGAAGTCTCACACATCAGGGCTTTGAACGCTTGGGTCGGTAGCTCCTCCACTGTCTGGGGCTGATCTCACTCTCCCGGCACCACTGTTTGCTGGTGGGGTGACCTTGGGAAGGCCACTTAAGCAAGCAGTGTTTTCTCATATGTCAAGCTGAGACAGGCGCAGAGACCTGGCGTCACATCTGGTAAATGCTCAAGTGTGGAGCGGCACTGGCCACCTCGTCTCGAAGCCCCCCTGGCTCCGGGAAGAAGCCTTTTTCCAACAGGAAAAATGAGCGAGGCCATGTCCTTGCCACATGCCTCACAGAGATGGGGATGAGGCGGGGTGGGGCGGAGGACGAGAGTGGCTCTTTGTAGGAAAGACCCTTGGGCCCTCACTGCGGATCCCAGGTGCTTCCTCATTTGCCAAAATTCAGAAGGTCATAAGGAATCAAAGGACGACATCTGCTTGTGCGGAATGTCATTATAGAGGAGTCTGGGAACAAGAGCCCCGTTACAAGTCACCTTTCCAGCTTCTGAAAACAGGCCGATTAGTGGGGAAGTTCGGCTCCTCACTGAGCGTTACAGGAGTGGGGTCAGCTGGGAACGGGCCAGGGCTCGGCGACGCGTCAGGACAGCACAGCAAGGACTTGATTAGCTGCTGTAACCTCCTGCCCCCGTGCCTGGCCTGCCAGGGAGCCGGGCTTCTCCGCGGACTGCTAAGTTAGAATTTACACTTTTTGGAAGAACAGTCCTGCAGCCGAGACCACCTGGGAGTTGGCACAGAATACTTTACTGAGGGCCATTATGCTTTCTTTGCAGGGTGAGCTGATAGGTTAGCTCAGGCGAGACTGTGAGACTTGGGAGAACTTGCTCTTCCTAATTTAAATTGCTCTTTCTAGCTGGAGATTGACTCACAAAGGTCCTAGTGCCCAACGGCACCTACCAGTAAGTTCCAAGGCCAGGGTCGTCATGCATAAGTGCCATTAGCAAGTGGCTTGCCTGTGTGGCCTGAATGGAGTGGTACCAGGACGGTGTTCCCTCCAAAACCAGCTCTTGTTCTGGCCTTTGCCGATGCCAGAAAATCTACCATTAACTCACTTTTTCTTCAAGTGTACAGGGAAAAAAAGAGGGAAAGTTATTTTAAAATGCAACTACTTCTAAGGAGGCTGTTTTAAGTCATCTTGCAAATAGATCATGCTGCTTCCTGGGGTGATGGAGAAGGCTGAGCACTCTGCATTCCCCGGGGAGAGACGCGGAGGTAAACCTCGGCACAGGTTCACCTAGGGCTGGCCACGTGAACAGCCTTCTGGGAGAGATCTGTTCAGGAGGCCGGCAAATAAAGACTAGAAGCAATTTAATTGGTTCCAAGTTAATGTCCTTTTCCAGTTGGTCTCATGTAAGCGCCTGGGAGTTATGGTCACTAACTTAAAATGATTTATAAAGTTCTTTCCCAGGAGGAAGGTCTTTGGTCAGGCAGCGAGTGAGTCGGTGAATTATTTCTCCATAGTGGGTACAGCGTGGGGATGAAGGAGCCGTTTCAACTGTAAGGAATCTGAAGTTCTCTCCCAAAAGGGAGGGAATTCTCATTTCTCAGCCAGGTAATTTTTGACTGCCATGGCTTGCTCTCCTGGACTTTAAATTTTACAGAAACTCTGTTCTTGGGAGCTGATATTACCTCCTACCCCCTCAGTTTAAAGGCAAGGTTAATGAACTTGCTCAACACGTTTGTGGCAAAGTTAAGACACTAGAATCCAGGTCTTGGAACTGTTAGTTCACTGTGGCCTCACTTGCTTTTTCTTTTTTTGATGTTGTAATTGTTAATTGCTAATCTGAGGATCTATTATGTCAGATGGCATCGTAAGTGCTTCACTCCTGTAATCCTAATAACCCTGTCAGGTTGGTATGACTCTTATCCCCATAGTACAGATGGAAACACTGAGGCACTGAGCAGTTATGTAATTTGCCCAAGGTCACAGAGACTGTGAGTGATATAGCCAAGATATGAACCCAGGCAGTCTGGTCCTAGAGCCCATACTCCAAACCGCTACCCTATGATATTATGGAAACACTGCGTGCAAAGTTTTATATCTAATGATATAGAAGGATTCATAATGAAAAAGCAAGATTTTCCCACTCCAGTCCATTCCATCTCAGATTCGTTTCTTATGGCAGTTGCCTTCTGTATGTCTCATATACACGTACTGATTGCTATTTCTTGATTTATCAATTTGAGATATTATCCGCTGGCTTTCTGCAATGTTACATGAGGATTCGGTGCTCTCTTATTCCACGCATGTGCAATGGCATTTGGGGTAACTAGCCTCTGAACAGGTCCCCAATGGCCTGTGCCGCCAGCATTCACTCCTACACTGAATCTGGGCTGGCCCTCTCTGTGACTTACTTTAGGCAACAGATTGCAGCAGAGATGACACTGGGCCAGTTGTTAAAAATGCCTAGCAGCTTCTGCTTTTGTGCTCTTGGGAGTCTTGAGCCGCCATGTTAAGAAGTATGGACACCTTGCAGGAAAGGCCACTTAGAGACGGAGGAGCCCACCAGTCCCAGAGTCATCAACGAATGGACCAGCCTTTCTGCCCCAGCTGCTATTGACGATAGTCACAGGCAAGATCCCCCAGTGCGCCCGGCAGAAGAACCATCTGTCCAGCCGAGCCCTATTCAACCCACAGAAGGCCAGAGTCTTACGTGAGAAATAGTAAACTGTGATTGTTTTAACTCACTAAGTTTTGGGGTGATTTGTTATGTAGCAATGGATAACTGAAACAGTGTTTTCAATATTTATAGATCCTTCATTGGATGCCTCTGTATCTTTAGATGATATGCTTAAATTCTATATCTGGTTCTATTAACACTTTTTTATTGTGGCAAAATACATACACAAAAATATGCCATCATAATAATTTTTAAGTATACAATTCAGTAGCATTAATTATATTTATGATGTTATACAACCATCGCCACTATCTATTTCTAAACCTTTTTCATCATATCAAAGAGAAACTTTGTACCTATTAAACAGTAACTCCCTAATTCCCCCTCGCCCAGCCCCTGGTAACCTCTAATCTACTTTCCATCTCCATGAATTTGCCTATTCTAGATATTTAATGTAAGTAAAATCATACAGTATGTGTCCTTTTTTGTCTGGCTTATTTCACATACCACAATATTTTCAAGGTTCATTCATGCTGTAGCATGTATCATAATTTCATTCCTTTTAATAGCTGAATAATATTCTACTGTATGCACGTAATACATTTTATTTATCCATTCATCTGTTGATGGATATTTGGGTTCTTTCTACCTTTAGGCTATTGTGAATAATGCTGCAATGAACACTGGTGTACAAGTATTTGTTTGAGTCTCTGCTTTCGATTCTTTAGTGTATACATTTGGGAGTGGAATTAGTAGGTCATATGATAATTCTACGTTTAATTTGTTTTTGTTTTTTTTTGAGACAAGGTCTCACTCTGTTGCTTGGGCTGCAGTGCACTGGCATCATCATGGTTCACTGTAGCCTCCAACTCCTGGGGCTCAAGTGATCCTCGGGCCTCAGCCACCCGAGTAAATGGGACTACAGGCGTCCCACCACACCTGGCTAATTTTTTTTTTTTTTTGTAGTGATGAGGTCTCACTATTGCCCAGACTGGTCTTGAACTCCTGGGCTAACATGATCCTCCTGCCTCAGCCTCCCAAAGTGCTAGGATTACAGGTGTGAGCCATTGTGCCGGCCTCTATATTTAAGTTTTTGAGGACCCACCAAACAGTGTTCCAAAGGCACTGCACCATTTTACATTCCCACTAGTAATGTGGAGGATTCCAGTTTCTCCACATCACCTTGACAACACTTGTTATTTTCTGTTTTCTTTTTTAAAACTATAGCCATCCTAGTAAATGTGAAGTGGTCTCCCACTGTGGTTCTGATTTGCATTTTCCTAAAGACTAATGATATTAAGCATCTTTTCATGTACTTATTTGCCATTTATATATCTTCTTTGGAGAAACGTCTAATCAAGTCCTTTGCTCATTTTTAAAACTGGGTTGTTTGTCTTTCTGTTATTGAGTCTTAGGAGTTCTTTACATATTGGGGATATTAAATCTTTATCAGATATGATTTACAATATTTTCTCCCATTCTGTAGGTTATCTTTTCACTTTCTTGATAATGTTCTTTGATGCACAAAAGTTTACAATTTTGATGAAGTCCAATTTACTTATTTTTTTCCTTAGCTTCCACTAACTTTTGACAGTATCTCTCAACTCCCCTTTTATAAGATGCAGCCAAGAGTGCTCAGGATAAAGTGAAAGACTGAGTCAATTAACATTATGACTCTGGGCTGAAGGTATCTGGTATCTCTTAGAATCTGGAAGGATCATTTCCATGTCTGTGCCATTCTCAAGTCAGCTGTTGGTTTTTACTAAAGCAAAACCTCTACTTGACAACACTGTTAGCCCAACGTTTGAGTAATTCCTTCCTAAACCTAAAAGTAATTAGTGTGAACTGTTTTAAAGATATTCCAGAATCTTTAATTAAACTCACTCAGATTGAAGTTTCCATTCTTCACTTGTACAAATGCGTACGATCTGGCTGTGAGCCTTATTTCTTCCCAGAGGCAGTTGGTGGGTATCTCAGCACCTATCCAATTCCAGTTCAGAGGATTGACAGTATCTGAGATCCCCAGTGAAAAACTTTTCATGGAATTCAACCCTCAAACCTTCTGGCAAAATCTTCTGGTTCTTTAAAAGAATTTCCTGCCTTCTCCTGTTGGATTTATAAGGGATTGGTATTGAAATGAGGGATGGTTTTCAAGGCCGTGTATGCATATCCTGACTGGCAAATCATCCTTTATATAAGCAGCGACACCTCTTTATAACATGGTTGTTAGCAAGCAGGGCAAACTCCCCACTCAGTATCGTGTGGGACAATGCTATCATAAGGGCTTTCCCAACATGCAGGGACACAGTCTGCAAATGACTTAATTTGTGAAACAAGAAACTTGCCACAAGGATATTTTTCCTTTCATAACAACATTTACCTGGGCATTTCTGACAGCAGATTACTATTTTTCCCCTAACCGAAAACATTTAATTCCCTGCCATGTTTGGAATATCTATTTGTGGGGCACTTAAAATACCAAATATTTCATAATTGTTTTTGTCCTTCCCACCAGAAAGGAAGTATGGCTTGGTAGAAAACATTAACAAAGTATGTTAGTTTATTCCAAAGGTTGGTATAAATATTCTCAAAACTGTATTTGCAGAAGCTAAAATGCTGTGAAGACAATTATATGAACTATCTCAGTTCCAAATAGATAGTGATGTTTTGCAGAATTGCCTATGAGTCGAAAAATCAGAAACAATCTAGATGTCCGTCACTGAGGGAGTGATCCTAAACTACAGTATATCCGTACTATAGACTTCTCTGCAGCAATTAAATACATAGATTTATATGTTCTAACATGAAAAGATTTTCAAACATAAGACATATTATTGAGTAAAAACACCAATTTGGATATTGATTTGTATAACATAATAGCCATTTATGTAAAACAAAGAAAATCTATATTTGTCTATGGGTACATCTCTGTCTCTATGTGCACAGAAAAATGTTTAGAAGGGAAAGAAGGTCTGAGCTTGGAGAGAATGGTCAAGGAGGACTTTATCCTTATCTGTGAAGTATTAATTTTTATGAAGTGAAGGTATCGTGCATTACTTGTATAATTAAAAATAGAGAAGGATGCTAACAGTGGTGCCGAATAAAATCAGACACCTTAGCTGGGGATGTGAATCCGTTGTTAAAGATTATAACTGTCTTCATGTCTAATTTCCTTTCTACTAATCAAAATTCTGGGAACTCAGCAAGCAGTAAATTGTTGGCTTGGTCAATACAGGGCTTTGAAATCAACTAGGTAAAACAATTTCTTTGTATCTTAAGTGAGCATTTAACTATCATGTTCTTTGCTGTTTTAGTAAAGGTAAGGTTGTTTAAGGATTGGGAAAAGGAAGTTCTTTGGTTAACTATCTCACCTTCCCCAAACTGCTGCCAGCCCAACAAAACTGAAGCCTTGCAACTGGAAGAGGAAAAATAAAGGACCAGTTACTATGCTTATTTCAAACACCTAAGCTTTAGCACACTTTTTTTTCCCACAGACATGCCTGTTAAGAAAACTGTCAAAGCAAGGAAGACGCAAAGTAGAAACAGATGTTTTTCTAGAAACCCCAAATGCTCTCAGGAATGGTTTCAGATATTCATGTTTGTTTTCTAAGTAACTGCACCAACCAACTTTTCTTGTCCACCGTTCCAGCCCCTGGCATGTTTCTTGCACCCTCTGGGCACACATGCTCAAACAGGGCCTGGTTGGCAGTCTAAGTTCCCGGGGAAAGCCTGGGGCTCTGGGCTCGACTCAGTTTCAGAGCACCCAGCGCAAGAGGCCTGAGCAAGGCCAAGAGAAGGCAATGGAATTTCGTTCTCTGGCCGAGTTTGTTTTTCCTTTCTGGGGAAGGACAGCCCACCGAACTCCTCTGGGATGTGGAGGGTCTTGGGAATACAAACTCTCCCCCGCTTCGGTTCATGACCCGTCCCCTAAGTCTTTTGCTTTTAGGCACCTTGGTTGCTAAAGGCATTTAACTTTAATTCCATTTGACTTCAATTGTGTCCAAATTGCTGTAAAAAGGAAGAAGACAACAAGCTGTAAATATGGAGAGAGACAGAAAATCATTGAGAATCCTGCCTTTATGAATATTTGATGAAGAAAGGTTAGATCCATAGCTGGTAAATTATAAGAAATTATGTCCATCATGTGACTCTGTCAGCAAAGGTTAATACAAATGGGTTGGGACTTAGTTGGGATGACAACGCAGATTAAAAAAGATTTGTCCTGTCCTCACTGCAATTAGTTTTTCTCCTATTATTAGTGTAATAGAGTTGATCATCAGGATTATGGCAACAGAACAACTGCTCAGTGAAATCATTTTGTTTTTCAGACTATCATCGCATTTTCACAATAAATTTTTCATCTCTGCTAATCTTGCCCTTAATTGCGTGGTTGCTGTGGGCAGGATCCAATTATTAACTCTTTTGATCCTACAATGCCCTTTCCATCAAGCGCGCCGATTACAGGCAGGCTGAATGGGCGATCCCACGTTTTTCTGCAGCTGGATACACGGGTCTGGTGGTTCATTTAGCGCAAGCAGAAAAATGGTTATTTTGCTCAAGTAACAGCTCCAGTCAAGTGTGAAATTGTATATAATTGTGTTATAGGGTTCTGCCCAAGTTAAAGGGCTTCTTGGGGTTTCCATTATGAACCTCATTTCTCAGGTATTTATGATTTGTTTCAGACTTTTAGAAAATCTGAATTAGGCTTAATGTGCTCTGCCTGGAGGCCTTATTGTGGTTGTTGTTATTGTTATTATTTTGCAAAGGGGATTAAAGAAGTCATCCTGCAGTCTGTGTACCAAGACAGAGGGTATAATTGATGTCAAGCACAGTAAGCTGCAATGTAGAACAGTTGAAGGCATAATTTGTCCAAGAGGTGGTTTGGATTTGCAAGGGTACCTTTATACAGTTTGAACAAGGCTGAAGAGCTTGGAGACCGAAGTCAGAGAGAGGGTGGAGGGAATACCTGACAACTAAAGAAAGATCAGTCAGAGGATATTCAGGTTTCTTACTATTCCAGACCAGGCTCTAAACGAACAACTTGCAAACAAACTTGAATGCTTATTTATCACCTCTACGCTCCTTAGCGAAGACTCCACTGCCCTGGCCTAAGGTCACCCTTTCTTTTGATATCTACACATTATGAATCATATACCTTTCATAAGTTGCTATATACTTTTAAAATGAGGGACGTGGCTGATGAAATATTTAAAGATCAGTATAAGACAAGGAGAAAGGCAAATATAATTTCTGCTATGGAGGAAGGGAAAGATCTAGAGAATGGTGTGTACTCATGATAAATTACAAACTAAAAATCTAAACACACATATGTAAAATGTGCTAATAAATCAAGAGCCCCTAGAGGCCTAATGCAGAAGATAATGTGTTTTTCCAAATCTGAAGTAAGGCTAGAAAAAATGGATAACTGGGAAAAGCGTTAAATGTGACAGCCAAAAGAATAATTGGAATTGTCATGCTTGTAGCAATCTCACTGTAGAAGCGGTGTCTTAGCAAGGTCCACCGAGAGTTCTTTCCAACTCAAGTATACACTCTGCCCATACTTATAGTCATCTAAAAGTAGGAAATTTAACACATCAGGGAGCCTGCTGGATTATCAGATCAACTAATCAATAGCATTGACAATATTTCTACCTAAAAGCATGGGGGAGCAGTAAGTAAGGCACCAAAGCAGACAGGATCTTTGCCAATACATTACCTTGGACCTTTGACTTCTGCCAAGGGCCCAAGAGGCACATGACTTTTCTTCCCAAGACCTAGGATTTTCTGCCTAAGTGATTTTGACCTGCTTGAGTTGAGTCAATTGCATCTTCCATCAGGAATGGGTACAGGGGAAATATACAAAAGGCACAGGCCCAGTCTCCCAGGCATCTGAAGCAGTATATCGGGTCATGCCATTACCCCCTCGCAGCGGCCCTCCCCCGTGGACTCTGCAAATCTCGGCTGTGTGTGTGCGACATCACTGGGCTCAGTGGGATACAAATGGCTTCTCCATGTATCTGGATTGCTCCTGAGACTTGAGCCACCTGAAGAGTTCTGTCCCCTCTGTGTGACCTACACCTGGTGGCTCTGAAGAGACATTTTGGCCACTCTCAACTCACTGAATTTAATGCTCCAGAAAGCAACATGATTTCATCACTGACGATGAAGCTAACTCAGAGAGACAAAGAGAACACACTGTTCCTGTCCTCAAGTCCATGAGAGAGCATTTGGGGCAATACAAAACCGAACTCATCAAATCCACACTCGCCGTGCTCCGTGGAACGTGGCCAATGCTCCTTTTGTTGTAGCAATCTGCATGTAGGCCAGGCTCCAAACATCAGGATGAATTCCATCCCTAGAAACACATCAGTAGTTCGCAAAGACTAGAACAGGGCTGTCAAGGGAAGAGGACTAACATTTGTTAAGTACCCACTATGGACCATGTTATCTCATTTCATTTTCTTATATAACCATTAAAAGTTTACTGCTGAGGAGATGGAGGCTCAGAGAGGGTAAATAACGTGTTCGAGGACACAGAGCCAATACAGGCTGAGAATCCCTTATCCGAGATGCTTGGGATAGGGAGTGTTTTGGATTTCAGATTTTTTCTGATTTTGGAATATTTGTATTGTACTTACCAGTTGAGCATCCTTAATCTGAAATGCTCCAATGAACATTTCCTTTGAGCATCGTGTTGGCGCTGAAAAAGTTTGGAATTTTGGAGCACTTGCTAACAGACAAAATGCAACCCCCTAAACCTTCCAAAATCCCAGAGAATAAGATGGCTGGGCAGTGGCTTGCTTTGGAAATAACACTGGTGTTCGTGTTTGTTCTGTTCTCAAAGGCTATGCAATGGAAGGTGTGTGCTTGTGTGTGTGTGCGCATGCGTGTGTAAAGATGGGACTTAAAGAGGTAAAATGCAGAACTTATTTGGAAACGGATCCATTGTAACCCACATCTATACCAGTCGCTGGGCTCTCTAACTATGACAAAGCCAAGGTTTTCTAAAACTGGCATATTATTGTAGTCTGCCTGGCTGTGCTATAACTATTTCAAGGACTATTAAATTAAACCCTGGAGACAGTTTCCCTTAAGATAAAGAGCATGCTTTTTATTGTGTCATCAAAGGAGACCAGAAAACCTGAAGCTTTTGGCTTTAAAGACAACATAATGAGATCAGAGATTTTGCTTGCAAAGAAATTAACTTTCGGTTAATTAATGAAAGTAACCTTAAACAGCGGGCGTGTTGCCAGCAACCAGGACACTATAATAAAATGGGGGGAGGCGGGGAAATAATGGGCTGCTTTCAAGGGGCCAGGGCTCAGCAGCCCAGAAAAGAAATTTGATGAGGATGCTGCTTGTAAATTTGATCTCAAATTCTTAAGATGAACAAATAATAGTCTTATCTGTAATAAAGTCTGCTACAAATGCTTTCTTTTCCCCCATAATTTTCTGTTCAATTTAGATAGAAGATTTAATTAGATGTTGGTGAAACACCAGTTATTTAATAAAACCCTTAATAAAAATCTAATCTAGGGTACATAGAAACCACTGTAACATAATCGCAATTTAAAAAATACATTTTAGAGTATTTACTTTTTACAATTAAGAAAATATATGTATGTGACATGTTCTATTTTCTACTCAAGATGAGAGCTAAGAAGGCAAACCTAATTTAAAAAAAGCTCCCAAATTGTAACCCCCTTTTTTTTTCTCATAAAGTTTGTTTTTAAAGGTTTTCTTTTGTTGGTTGCAATCAAAGGGGGGGGGGGGTCCTTGAACCTGAATGAAAGGAATGAAAAATAATCCCTCCTATCCCAAATTTTTTAAATTAAAATTTGCTTACCATAAGGAACTGATTCTTAAGGATTCTTAAAATTGCATGAGAAGTGACATGGACCCCTACATCTGTTGAACCCTTAACTTTACCATTATAGACTCTCAGCAAACCCTGGGGTGGAGATAAGGGCTCCCCTCTAAGTCTATGGGAGTATATAAATCCCCAAAGCAATGAAGAATGAATGACCCACAACACATATTAAAGCAATGTCAGGGACATTTTGACTAAACTCTTAATCTTCTAATACCTTAACGAAAGGCAGAATTCTGGACTGGACATCCCGAGCCCCAGGCTGCGCTCAGCATGGCATTTCTTAGAGGCCATGTTCCTTACAGAAAACTCTGGTATTGGTAAGAATGTTGGTTTCCACGTGAAGTTGCTCCTAAGCTCCCAGTTCCTGGAGCAAGACTGAAGTGGAACCGGGATCCAAACTCTTTGAAACATCTGGTGCTCTGCTTTCTGCAGATTTATTGGTGGGAGTTGAATAGCTTGGAAGTGATGCCACCCTTGATTTAACAGTTCAAACTGAACTTCAAAAAAGCCATGTCTTTACCTGATATCGTACAGTTCTCACGCTCCTTCATGATTATTTGGGTAGAAGAATCCGATTGAAGTAATTTCTCAGCTGAATGGGGGTGGGGTAGGGGGTGGTTAACTAAGGTAGATGAACTAATTCCCCCGATCCGAAGGGGCGGGTGGATGCTGATGGAAATTGGTCTGTTTTTCTGCTGTGTCCCCACTGACCTAGCACCAGGACTAAAACGCCTGTTGAACGAACTCACTGTGTCCTTGGCCAGGGCCATGTGGCATCTCCGTTCGCGTGTGATTTGAGAAGGTCACTGTTTAATGCATCTGGATATTGTGATCATCCAGATTTAATCATCAGAATGGAGTTCCAGTGGCTTCCACTGTATATAAATTTAAATAATGGCCCCTCCTCTCATGAAGGAGGAAAAGTCCATAGACTTTGCCCATCTGTTCCGTGAGGCTGTTCATCCTGAGTTTCTGATTAGGCGCCTCCTGCTATTCCTATGCATGCCATAATCTCCCCAGTGCCACTGTGTTTGGGGGGCATTTAGTGGTTTATAGCACTTGGTATTTTTGTTTTAAATCTGATCTCTCTTTGGCTACTGACACAAGGGCTTAGCAGGGACTAAACATGGCCAGCGCTTACTTAGATACGCTGTGCAGAAGAGGAAGACAGTGGGGGCCTAGCAGGCACTCTAGGGCCACATGGCCACTCAAGAATGTGTCCTGATCAGGTGTCAGATAGCATTTCATTTCCGTGTCCACCACACCAACACCTGCATGGCTGGCTCAGCCACTCACATAAGCCCAACCCCACGTTGGGCCGGAGGACAAGAAAAATTGGGAAGCCGCCACAGGGTTCCTGGAAAATTGAACGAGGACACGGTGAGGAAACTATCAAAAATAATATCTAATTGTCTTCTTTGGCGGGGAGGAGGCGGGACACACCACAAGCCCCTGTCTTGTGACTCTTTCCACTGTGTGCTGACTTCTGTCCGTCACTTCTTTTCTCTCCCTCTACAAGTTGGCTTCTTTGCAGCCTTGCCATCCCCGGGGACAAGAGACACATTCTGTTGTTGAAAAAAAAAAATGTTGATGTGCTTCCAGGTCCAAAAAGCAAAAGGAGAAAAGAAAAGAAAAGAAAAAAAAAAAACCCAACCTTTTTTGGTACAAAGCGCAGAGGCTATCTCTGAAGCTCTCTTAAATATTAACATTATAATTAGGAGACATGGGGTTTTGCTCCACTTGTGGGTGTCACACAACATCCTGCCTTAACAGGATCTTTTGGAGCTTGTGACGCCTCCAAGCACGAGCTGTTCTTCCAGAGGGATGTTGACTTTTGTGGTCTATTAAGCAAGCAATGCGTAAGTCAAAGTATACTCTTCCAGGAGCGGAATACTGACGCAAATGCTTCAGGCCAAACTGCACAGAAGTCAGTCTCTTTTCCCATGGGTTTTGTTAAAGAGAACTCTCCATAACAGGACAACCATAGTGACAAGTTTTGGTGTTGAAACGATTACCGATCAGGTAACAAAAACCACCTAATGCGTCTATTCATCTTTGTGTTGCTGGGGAAGCCTCCAAGGCTCTTGGGTGATGGGTCCTTCAGGCTGATTCACAGTAAACCAGCCTGTGGTTTCTCAGTGTAGCTAACAGAGTTCCCTAACCACTGGCAGCTCAGCTGCAGTTGTTGAGACCCAAGTTTAAGAGAGGCTTGGATTGAAGTCCCGACTGTGTGACTGAACTTGGGACTATTACGAAACCTTGCTGAGCTTCCTTGTCTGTAAATGGGGACACATATCTATGTCCTAGAGCTGCTGTGAGGATTCAACGAGATCATGAAAGTAAAACATACAGCACAATGTCTGGCACTCAGTAACTAGCTCGATCAGTGACAGCTATTATTAGTAGTATTATTAACACAATGTCTTCCCTGGAGCTTGGTGACTGCAAGTTGCGACGGTTTTTGTGACAGTCATTCTATCACTGTCTTTAATGTTCAGGAATGGTTCTACTCTTCTTACGAGTATGATTATTAGACCTCTCTAATATTCCAAAGCATGAAAACTATCCTATGGTGGGTATTGAGAGCCGCCAACAATTTAAACTAGAACAGTTTAAGATTCTGGCTTAGAGGTGACAAAATGGTGGCTCAGGGGCCACATTTAGCCCATAGATATTTATTTTGGTCCAAACAGTAATGACTCTTCCAATTTTTTAAAAATGTGAATTAGTTCTTAAAAAAGAAAAGAAAAAGAAAGAGAAATTTCACTCAAAATCTAGATTTTTGGCTTCGCTTAAAAACTTGGAAGATCTGCTTGTGCAGGCCAATACTCTGCCATGATGATAACTGGCCAGACCTGTGTAGCGGCTGCCCCCCTTTAGACAGGACACACACGCTCCAGTTTGAAGCAAGTCCCACCTGGCTCTGCTTGGCCTGCTTTGCTCATCTCTATCACTAGGTCCCGCTCAGTTCACTGGGCTGTGAAAGAGCTGCCCGTCCATGTTGCCAGTAGGCATCCATGGGTCGCCTACCTGGCGTATTCCACAACTCCGCCATTTTGCTTTCTGCATTTTCAGTTCAGGGCCTTGGAGTTGCTTTGGCATGGTCTCATGAGTTTCCCAACCCCGCCGCAGTTACTGGGTGGCATCTATATGCTGTTCCCATACTGGCTACCAGCAACCCTAACTCTGTCCAATGTTTGTTTTCATTCCCTCACTCTAAAAAAATGTATTTACATATTTCCTTGTGTGGTTTCAGCCCTGGCTTTACTTTGGGGCTGGTTCAGACTCAGAGAATGTAGAAACTTACCAGATCGTAAAGCTCAGAATCAACCTTCAATCTGGGTTTGGCCACCCTTATTACCATTGCTCATCTCAGCAGGCACTGAATTTACTAGGTATCCATAAATACTACCCTGTCTCCGAGGACGTCCTCGGCATATGTGACAGCTGAAGCAGATTATTTTTTATATATCTCTCTTCTCTACAACAAAATTATTTCACATAACGATCACATAATAATCAGTAATACTAATTATTTTTGGATTTATTCTTTAGTTTTAAAACAATCAATTAACAATTAAAGAATAAATTTCAACTTATAAATCTTATTAAAATTCAGCTAAATATTTTATATAGAGAACTAAAATTTTCATTTACCAAATGAAAATATTACACCGAATAGTTTGTAAACTGTTTTATTTTTAATTTAATTTTTTTTTAAATTCCAAAATATTAAGGGGGTACAAGTGTTTTTGTTACATGGGTGAACTGCATAATGCTGAAGTGAGGGCTTTAAGTGTGCCTGTCACCAGAATAGTGTTCCCTGCACTATTGTACGTAGGTAAGTTTTTATCCCTCACCCCCTTCCAACCTTCCCTCTGTTTTAGATTTTAAACAAAAATAAAGTAGTCATGTGGTATGATAGAGTTGAAGTATTCCAGCTGTTTTTTCTTCATCTTAATCACTATCACTATTTATTTTGAATCTACTGTTATGACGTAGGAATATGTGGCACCACGGTGGCTGGAGACGCAAACTATATCTGAAGCAAGCTCAAACAACTCCGGATGGTAATGAACTTGCTCTTGAAATGAGTATGTGCGGTTGGGTCTGTGTGGGTCAGCAGCTGACTATATAACCGAGAATTCTCTGAATTAACATCCATGTAGCATACAACGTTCATTAAAGAATATGTTACTAAAATGTGCTAATTTGATGCATACACACACACACACATAAACTTCAGGGGTAACTTCAGAAATTGTGTAGAACTTAAACCAAGAAAAGATTTGGTTAGGAAGGAGTATTTTATCACTGACATTGATCGGAATTGACGGTGAATGGTATCTAAAAAAATAGCAGACTGACTCTCGGTCTTATTATTGCTTTAAAATTTACCTATAGATAATGCACCCCCTTACTGCCGGCATGGAGGGGAGGGGACCTGAGATGAACTGCTCCCGCCGTCCCATGCTTGGTATGTCACTCTCTTAAGAGCCCACCTCATAACTAGATTTCTGCTTTTCATTAAGACATTTTGGCCTGGGTTCCTGACCCCTTTTGGCCCAGAACTTAAGTCTTTGATCTTCTCCTCCCAAATCCACTAATCTGGATTTCTGATCCAACTGCCTGCCATTCTGGCCTCCAGACCTTGCTCGCCTCTTCCTTCTGACTCCAGACCTTGCTCGCCTCTTCCTTCTGACTCAGCTCCCCTCGCCTACCTGCCCGTGGCCATCTGCTTTGTCAGCTCACCATGCTTTCCTCTCTGCATTTGATGATTTCTCCAAACATGAACACCTGACTGCCTGAGGGGACTCAAGAAGCTGCCTTTCCTTTGTAGCTGAACTCTTGGCACAAACTCCACATTGTCCTACTGCTGTCTCCATCTCAAAGTGGCGGTCACATGATAAGCCTCATTTTGATGTTAGTAGCTTGGTGGGGCAGAAGGCTAGGGATGAATACTGAGCCTTAAGTGTGACTCATAGGTGACGCTGGAGAAAAACTGCTCAAGGGGAATGGATGTTACAAATGGCAGCCAAGGCTTCCCGACACCATTGAGCTTGGCCTCGGGTTCGGTGCTTCATTTGACCCCACACTGTGTTTACTGGGCTCCCAAAGGCAGCTCTGGCATCTGTGATGTCCATTTCTTAGGACAGTGTATTGCCCAGTAGAATTTATGGTCTCTAGTTCTGAGCTGTCAATAAAATCACATGGCCACATGAGGGCTTTCTCCAGTACAGTCTAATATAGAACGCTTTATCTTATTCAGGCCCAGCATCAGCCTTTAATATCCCACTAAATCTGCAAATCAATCCATGATTTTTAAGATTTCTTTGAGAGCCGTCTTAGACAGCCTGCAGTTCCTTTATACAGGACAGTGATGATGGTCATTGACTTGGTCAGTTAATCACAAATGTCAAATAATCACACAGGCCAGTTAACTGAAGTTGTTTTCCTCGGCCTTTGTTTAAAATTTTGACCCATTGTTATAAGACACAAGAACTTTCAAAAATAGTGGTGGTTATGCCTCATCGTTCGGGAAAATCAAGCCAGAGGTTCAATATTTAATTCTAAATCCTAAGCATCCATTGTTAATACAGGTGCCTTTACTCATACGCAGTAAGGAATAATTACCCCAGCCTTTCATTTTCAAATGAAATAATACAGGAAAGCATTTTAAGGTGTAGCTTTGATTGGCTAAGATAATGATTATATCATGTTTATTTAGTCTCTAAAATCTAACGAGGTATCAGTATCTAATCATACATGCTGCTTAACTCTACATGATAATTTATATGTATACAATATATACATACACATGCATATACACACAAACACATATGTGTATATAAAATGTGAAGGACAATCTAACTGTCATAGACAGTTTGTCTATATCATTGTGTTTGAAGAACAACATTCAAATGATTTTCTACTATTCTTTTCCCTACATACTTGCTTTGTGGAATTCAAATGTTGCCCATTTCTGCACAGCTATTATATGTTTCTAGAATGCTGCTCTGAAAAAGTGACTCCTTTATTCTCATGAAGAGGAGAAAGGCAGGTTAATCATCTATTGACTCCTCAGGCTTATTACTGGCATAAAGCTCTGGCTTTGCTAAATTTCTTCTTTTTGGTTACCTAACAAACATACATCACCAGAAGGTGCAGATAAAGATCGAAAGATTAAGCTTTGTCACTCAAATGATAATTAAAAAGACTATTTTAAACACACTGTAAATATACACAAGCCATCATAAAATCATCAAAACCCTGCCAGAGCTCACCACCTCCAGAGTATATAGATTATCAGGGAGAGGGATATTGATGTTAAGTCCTGCTTGTCTTGGAAGATTGTCATTAACTGTCCCAAGCCTGCACTCAGCCAGCCACCTGAGCTAGGAGAAGATAGGGAATCTGGCCTCACACATTCTAGTGGCAGATTAGTGGGATTTGGGACGAGCACTTTAATATGCATTTAATTGTGATCCTTTTCCATTCAACTCCAACATTCTTTAAAGTATATTATTCTAAGAACTGGAAATAAAAACAACAGAAGTCAAGATTCTGTTGTCCTGATTAAAAAAAAAAATTATTATACACAGGAAAGATTCAGTAAAATAATTTCTTTTAAAAATTTCATTTATAACATGTCATAAAAAGACACAAGGCCATGCATATTAGAAGCACGCAGTAACATTACCTTTCATAAAAAGAAAAGCTTGTCATCACAATCTTATTAGGATGTCATGCATTGTTAAACTGGTAAAATATTTCTGTATATTCCAATTAGTGTAACCATTTGCTGGCATAGGCATTACAGAGAAAACTCTTTTTGTAAAAAAAGTCCTTTCCACTGGGAACTAATCCTTTGTTTGACAATCCAGAGAATGTTATTTAGAGATTTTAATTGCTCAGTTGATCTGTGGCTGGATCTCAATAATCAAAACAATAAAATTGTTGGTTTTCTTTTTTTCTTGACAACTGTAATAAAATGCTGGTAGTGTCCTGGGATAGTTAACCAGAGCTGGATTGACGCTGTCAGATTCTGTTTCATATATCTTTTTTATCAGAGGCAAACGAGACATTTTTAAAAGCAAAAAGTACATTAATAATATTGCCATTATCAACAGATATTCCAAATATAACTTAATGTTTACAAGAAAAATCCAATCTGATTATCTGTAACAATCTAATCTAATTATCTATGAAAAAGGGCCCAAATTCTTAATTAAAAAGAACAAAAATCTTTAAATCAATTATAAAAAGCCAAACATTCTAATAAAAATGGGCAAACAACATGAACAAATATCTCATAAAGCAATATAAAAAGTCATTAAATGTAACAAGATACTTTTACCTCATTAGTAATAAAAAGAATGCAAATTAAATCAATAAGTTACTGATTCAACCTTTTGGAAGAACATTTTGGTAATATGTATCAGAAGCCTTAAAAATGTGCAAATCCTTTGACTCAGTAATTCAATTTCTAGAAATCTATTCCTAGGTAATAAAGAGTCACACAAAATTTTGAGACAAAGGTACTTATCCCAGTATTTTATATGATAGAGGAAAAAATAGGGAACAACTTCAATGTCTAACAGTAGGAGAAAAGTCAAATAAATTATGGCATATTTATACAAGGGAATTCCAGTTTCCATTAACAATTATGTTCCCAAGGAATATTGAAAGCTAACAAAAACTGCTCATGATGTAGTAAGTGAAAAGAGGCCAAATTATACAATATCATGATCCTAATTTTGCTTTCAAAAGTATATATGCATTGCAAAAAGACTAGGAGACAGCACACTAAAATATTCAGTGGCATTTCAAGGTGGCGGGGTGGGAGGCTTTTCCCTTCTGTTTTATACTTTTCTGAATTTTTAAAAAATGCTAATTTAAAACATGTTAACAGAAAAAGCAAACTCAGGAATATTGAGCCTTAAAATGTTTCCTATCATATTTTCTAAGTCATTTTAGATTAGCTTATCAAAAGCATACTTAGATCTAAATAAGTTTCTTCTTTTATTGGAGAAGAGTTTGGGGATATCTTTACAATGACAAATTTTGCAGAAAGTGGAAACAGGCATTTAAAAAAGTTTACAAGGGCGGAACTGGCAGTTAGGATGATCGACGCAGGCCTGAGCAAACAGTTTATTACACAATGTTAACTCACTGACACCCAAAACATGACATTTGGCGGCAAGGGAAACTAAGCATTTGGGTTTGGTGCAATTTGGCTATTAACAACAGCTGATAGGAGAAACACAAAGCAGCTCTGAATTTGTACTCAATTTTACTTTTAAAATTCTATAAATGGGGAAATTCTTATTTTAAATACTCATGTTAAAAAAGAACATTCCTCCCAGCAACCACCAGCTTTCCCACTCCCAAAACACACCTGGGGCATGGGGGGACTTTCTGACTTCTTTTCTCAGGGGCTACAAAGAAGCCACTGGCTTTAACCTGGGGACCACACACATTACTGAACACCCAGGCCATGCTTGACCATGAAGATGAAGACCATTATGACCTTGCTTAGGTGAGATGTCTCAAAGTCTTAGAATTTTTCACTCCAAGAGTAAAAATCATTAATTAATTTGCTTACTAAAGAGTCAGAGCAGAGAGGCATCATAATTCTCTAACTCCAGCTGGCTCCCACCTGCATCTTTGCTTTTACGTTTTCTCTTTTCTACTGAATTCCATTTGGGAAGGTGTCCTGGACCCTTGAGAAGGCCACCTCTGTTCTACTTGAAGGATGGGGAGGTGGAAAACGCATGCAGGGTTTGGGCAAGGGGGAATGTAATAGGACAGGTATGAGGAAGAAAGGTGAATTTTTAGTAGATCAACAAAGATTGGTTTATTAATTGAGCACCTACTATGTGCTGAGTGTTTTTATCTCATTTGTGTGTTATCTCATCTGGTTTTGCATATCCCAGAATACCAAACTACAGCCGTATAAAGTCCTTCTCTCCTCAAACTCCAACTGGCATAATTCTTTGTACCTGTCAATGGTAAGGAATATTTCAAAACACAAAGCTTAGGAACTTGTCCAGCCCTAACTTTTCTTCATTTTTAATACTAGGGGATGATTTAGACACATGTCCAGTGGCAGAAGGTAAAAAAGGTGGCCTGCTCTTCCTTTGGAACTAGTCCGAGGGAAGCTCCTTTAAAACAGGAAGCCCCCTGTGGTACCTGCTAGTGACCCAGCCTAGTGAGGACACTGACAGGATAGGGGGGTGGGGTACAAAATTAAAGCCTGGGGAAAGGAAGAGGAACAGCCTGTCTTTGAACCATGCCTGGCACCTGGATTTCAGAGTCTGCTTTTGTTTCAAAGCTCAAGATTTTCAAATTCAGATGCAGAGCAGAAGCCCTCCCCTTTCCCCACTGCCAGTAGCCCGTACCGTACGGCTCGCTAAGTGGCTGCAGTATAAATCACTAGAAGGAATGCTTTATGCTTGGCCACCCCTCCAGCAGGAGACAACCGGCTTTCTCTGCGGTGTTCAGTGAGCCACCGCTGATGCCTCATTAGAACGCGAGGCACTCCTGCCAGCCCTGGGCGCTGGCTGCTGGCTGCCTGTGGTCTGCATCCGCAGTCGTGACAGACGGCTGAGACTGCTGCCTTCCACTGAAGACCGAGTACATGATCCACTGCAGTTAATCAATAGGATAATGGAATGAATCAATAGGAAAGATTTTTAGAAGGTCTTAATTAAAGAAACACTTGCAGATACAAATGATGTCTTCAATCTATTGATAGTGCCAAGGTGAAGGGTTAAACACAAACAAAACCATCAACTTTATTTTGCCGGCATGCCTTCTGCAAGAGAACAGCCCGGCAGCCTCCTGGCCCCAGGGTCAGCCCATTAATCAGTCCCTTGTCAATTGCATGGGCACACTGTATGGGAAAATTAGTCTATGATCAAAAATTTTAATTACTAAACAGCAGCTCAAAACACCAATGAAAAATAGACACAAACACCGCGTCTGGTCTTCCTTTGCCCCTAAAGTAGGGGCAGCATCCTCTCTGAAAACTGGTTCTGCAGACAAACTCTCCTTCTGATGTGATGCAAAGAATTAGAATAATTAAAGAAAGCCTAAATTGATGGATCCCATTTAGGCAGTGGAATTCTCCAGTGGGCCTTCTGCTCAAACATGTTACATCAATATTTTTGATTCCCCAGACGGTCCTGCACTAGGTACTGGTTTAAAGAGACATCAGTCTGTGATGTCAGCATTTATCTAATGAACCTTCAAAAATCAATGTCCAGGATGGCCTGTTACATGCAGGCACCCAATTTGTCTACTCTCTTAGCCTTACTGGCTAAACCTGAAGCCATAATAGCAGTAAACGTGGACTCAAGTGGTCAGGCAGGAGGGTTAGACCAGAAGAGGCTGAGAGTATACAATCAGCTTCAACCCAGAGGACCTAAACGGTACAGGAACAAAACGAGGAAGTCAAGACAACCTCCTCCATCTTCCAAGGGCCTCCTAACTCCAGACGTGCACGTCCTAACGCAATCCTCTTTTTAGCCTCACCCCGCTTCGAAGCTCACCTTTCCCTCACCCACTTCCCCTTCCTTTTACTGCTGCCTGACAGGATTTTGGTCCCACTCCTGACAGCTATGGTAATCTTCTGCTTTTTGGGTTACTCAACTGGGACTCCCACTTAGCTCCACTCAACAGGAGGCCCATGCTTAGTTCTTCTCTTGTTAGTGTTTATGCTCAACTCATCCTCACCCTTCTGTTAACAGGACTCCTTGACACTGATATCTTGACACCCTAACAGGCAGAAGAGAGGGCGTAAGTTTGTTTCACTTCTTTTTGCCTCTTTAAAATAAATTGGCCTGTACTGGCTGCCATGAGGCCGAGCTATTTCAAATGCATAACTCGGGGTGACAGCTATGCCATTTCCAATGCCAGTGTTTGGCCTGCCTTATAATCTCTGCTTTTGCTCACTGCAGTTCTATCTCTCTTGACCGAAAGAGTCAGTCTTGAGAGCGAGTGTGGAGCTCGGACAGTTGTAAGATGCGTTGCGCGGGCTGAATTAGTTGTTGCACGATTCCTGTCTGTCTCTTTGAATACGGCTTTCAGCACCCCTCTTGCCGAGTTTGAGTCCAATTAAACTACAATGAAAGGTACCATGATTTCATTTGCTTGGATTGTCACATTTCAGAAGTTCAGTAGCCTGCAAAATGTTCACTGTCTCTCATTAAGCAGGTTCCAGTAACTGTGAAAAGTCTCTAATTTAGCTGCTTTTTTATATTCTGCTTTCAGCCTGAAGATGGCTGCCTGCAGGGAAGAATTCCATGCCATACGTGGTAGAAGGTGTGTCTGACCCTACAAATGAAAACCGCTTGAGAGTAGCAAAGCTGACTCTATGACAAAAATGAGATGATAGTCAAAGGATTCCTGTTAGGTTTCCAGTATTTTTCTGGAATAATGCTTGCTTTGGATAGAAGGAGTGTGTGTGTGTGTGTGTGTGTGTGTGTGTGTGTGTGTGTGTGTGTGTTTGGGGGAGGGGCACATTCTATGCTAAAGATCTAGCAGTATGATGATATTTTCAGAACCATAAATAAAGACCTTTAAGGTTTCTTTCTGACATACACACTTATTTATTTAAAAATCCTCCAATAATGTAAAAATAAATTTCTATTTAGATATACATTTTAAAATGCATTGCCTTTAATCAAAGAGTGCTATATAAAATCAGCGTGTCCTGGAAATTTTCATATGTATTAGACAGTGGTTAGATCTCAACTGAGTCTTACTTGGGCTTTTGGAGAAAAAAAAAAAGACCATTCTGTGTTTATGCTAATTCCCACTATGGCTCTGGTTTGATGAAGAAATTGTATACGGACACCAATAATGACAATGACCATGTACTGATTGCTTACTAGATGCCAGGCACTATGTTAAGAGCTTACATACACTATCTCATTCAATCCTCTCAATAACCCATTCTCCAGATGAGACCGAGGGCACAGAGAAAGGTAAGTAACTTGCTCAAAGTCAGCGCCGGCAAGAGAAGGCACCAAGAATCAAATCCAGGCTTGTCTGATTCCAAAGCCCTTCTTCCTAACCATTTTGCACTTCTCCTTCAGTGGCAAGGGCCAGCGCAATCCCCGCTGGATTAACAAAATGAAAACTGGCAGGTGCAAAGTGATAGGAGTGATGTCTGTCCCACGTCCCTTGGGGCAGAGATTAGCATGGCCAGCAAGTCAATTTCAACCCTGGCTAATGCAGTCACTTTGGTGGACAGGGATCTTCTGGAGTTCCAATCCTTCTACTCATCTTTCCGTTTTTAAAAATCACGCTTATGAATAGGTTTCTTTTTCCTAATTACAGAAGAAAAATTAGAAAACATAGAAATGCCCAAAGAAAAAAATATAAATAACCTGCAATTCTACCACGCAGATGTAATCACTCTTGCCGTAGATTCTCTATTGCCTCCCCCTTGCCCCCGGTGAAACGTACCACTTCCACTATTATTTGCTCAGTGTTTGGTGTTTTCCTTGATGAATTTGCAAACCTAAACTATGTGTCATGTCCTTCCTATGGATAGATGTGATTATAATCACTGGATTAGGAAGACCCTTCCTGAATGTTAAACCCCTGATTCTTTTAAACACCCTGCTACCTCAACTGACTCCACAGGGGCAAAGCAGGAACGTTTTAGGCCCGGGTGGTGAGAACAGCTCCTAGCTGGCTAAGAACTAAAGGTCAAAGAGACCCTAGGTCTGGCTGAGTGTGCCAAACCCTGAATCCCAGAAGCTTAAAATGTAATCACAGTTCCTCCTACCAGCTCAGGGACCCACGGATCTTCTAGCATTCCTTAAAAAGAAAATTGCAGAAAAAGCCCGACATAAAACTGAAGAGATCAGTTTAATTATGTATGTGTAAAGAAATAATCATGATCAAACATGCTTTCGTTTCCTTGGGTAATTTTTTTGAAACCTATATGGTTGATATTCTTGCTTGAAAGATGGAAACGATACTTCAGCCTGCAGCAGTCCAGGGTTTACAGAACTGGGGCCGCTGCTCTTTGCCGGGCCCCAGGAAGGGTGTGATGAACACAATCTGAAATCAATATCAGGGAACAGTTACTGCATCTCAATATTATTTGCTGAGATGGGCTGCTGGAAGAAGAGTGGGGGAAGAGAGATATACGTCGATAGCTTTAACGAAGCACTCCACGGCCTTGCACAAAGGGAGGTCAAATAACTATCAGCCGACCAATCCCCACTGTAAGTAGTAAAAATGATAAAATCAATATTATTAAATAAAAAGTTAGCACTGCTATTGAACTCTCTCATGATCTGGGCAGCATCTGGCTGAAAACGAAGGAGGCTATTTTCCAATCTCTTTGGGGGCAAATGTTTAGGATCATAAACATTTGCAAAATGTGGGGGCAGAGAGGTATTTTTCACATAGAAACTGAGCCATGGGAAATTTGGAACAATAGGACCAGGTAACTATCACCTTGCTAGAAAACAACGACCCTGCCCATCCCTGGGCGAACATACATCCGGAGGGCCACTAAAGGCTGCATCTTTCAGAGCGAGACTTCACCCCTCTGTCCTTCGGGGTGTCAGAGGCTGAGCTGGCTCACGGATCCTAAGGAAAAGAGAAAGGTCCTCTTTGCTGTCCTTTCAAATCCCGAGGTTTGGAAATGCATCAGAAAAAGAATCATGGGAGAGAAATGAAAGAAAAAGAAAAGGAAAATAAGAAAATGAGAAAGAAAAAAAGAGCATTTCGATAGCAGAGGATTGACTTGTTCTTGTTAGCCCAGAGGACCGTGGGGAAGCTTCTCAAAGCCAAGGATGTGTTTTTGCTGCTGGCATTGGGTGGTTAATTGCGTAAGCTGAAGGTAGCACATAGGCAGGTATTGAAAAAGATAAATTTAGAATAAAGATAGTCCAGCCAAAAATTCCTATGAAATCAGTGAGCTCCAGTTATATCTGGAGGAGGAAGGAAAAAAAAAAAAAAAAGGAATGTGTAAAACTGAGTGACAGCCCGTCAGCAAGACTGCATTTGCTGCTCTGACCTGCATTTAAACACAGAGCTGCTTAGCCTTTTGAACACCTAAAGTTGGCTCCCTTGTTTGCATTTCATAGAAACTACTATAGAAAGTAAACAAGAACCTTTGGTGAATTATTTAGCATACAAATAAACCAGCAAAGAAGGCTAAGTAGGCCCTATATGAACTAACTGGATTGAAATATTCATCTGTAAATAACCCTCCAATCTGGCGCTTTCACGTACAAATACTACATGGAACATTAGACACAACTAGCTTCTAGGGACATTTAGGCTCACTAGAGAGCAATTTTTATGTCTACTGGCATCTGTGGGTAGTGATATGGACTGACTGTTAATATAACCAACATAAAATTTATGTGAACACTCGCTGAAATAGCAACACACTGTCAGACAGCTGGTGGCTGATGCGGAGCACATGCGGATTTTATATGCACTGCGTAAACTAACCTTTGCAATAAAGATTTAGCAGGTTTATTAGTTTAGGAAATCGCTATAATTAAGGATAATTCATAATGGCCGCTTATCCACTCTCCAGCAATAGCTAGCTTAATTTAGGCTCCATTTCTTCGAGCCATAAATAAGTGAGCTGCTATCTTCTGCACAGATGTGGCATTCAACCTGTTCATGTTGGCTGGTTTTTGCTCGTGTTTTAATCAAAAGCATTAGTAGATAAGACTATAAAAAGCACAACGTTTGAAATAAATTAACCAGAAATGCACAGGCAAAGTTTTTAAAAAATTTACTCCCCCTCAAAAAAAAAAGTACCCTCTCCCTCTAGAGGTAAAACAATTAAAAATAAATAATCCTTTTAAATGTACTAAAGGAACTTCCATTTACAAACCCAAGGAGAGAGAAAGTGACAGAGCAGTAACATTAATGAAGGCCAAAGAAACACCAGTGTGACCTCTCTACAGTATTTCCATTTAACTGTGCATGTAATTAAAGCCCGACCTTTGCAAATGTGGGCACTGTGCAGTGACTTCCCCTGTGATCCAAGCCCCGGCTGCAGGGATGGGAGGTCTCCACAGCGCAGTCTTGTGCCTTCAGTGTTTGCTGTGAGGGATAGTAGCTTTTGCTGTCTGTCCCCACTGACAGTGACACCTTCCCTGCTGGTCCTTGGCTACACCCGATACTCTTCTTCCAAACATTCACTCCATCTTTGTGTGACAGCCCACGCGCTTTGCAAATACCCACGGCGTGAGTCAGCAAAGGGCGAGCAGTGCCAGACTCGGGGTCGGGACTGTCAGCACCTTCCTTCCATGCCAGCTGGGTGGTGAGCACGCGCTGGGTGGAGGGCACTCTGCTAAGCCCTCCCTGGCCTGGCCGGAACAGCTCGCCAAAGACGACGTTCCCCTTGTGGGATTTCCCCCAGGGAATGGCAGCTTGTGTGACATGGGAATTTGGAATCATATTAAGGGCGACGCTACACGGAGATTTAAGAGTAGCTTTGTTCTTGAGATTTTCATGATTGTGGAGTTAATCCTGGTGTAATGGAAAGGGTGTTGGTCTGAGAGTCGGAAGGTCTGGAATACATTTCCAGCTGTGTCACTTGTCAGCTGCCATGTCCCTGAGAAAACCAGTCAGCCTTCCTGAGCTTTAGCCTCTGCGTTTGCAAAGCAAGACATTATCACCTGTCCCACGTCCTACATGGACTATCCTAAGGACCCAGGGAAACGATGCCCACAAAAGTCTCCCAGGACAGCAAAAATGCTATGGTGAATTCCAGCCCAACCACTTACTGGCGGTAACTGCCCAGCGCCCAGTTTCCCCATGGCAAAGCAGGGCCAATTATATCTGCTTTAGTCACCTCACCGTGTCATGGGCATAAAGAGAAATGCTGTGTGTAAAAGTGGTTAGCAAACTCTAACGAGCTTTACTGTGTAAGTTATTTGAACCAGATAACCTCTTGATAGCTTCCAAAGGTACTGCTGGTCCATGGGCTCCAAATACACCAAAGTTCCTCAAAGTCACCGAGACCAGAGGGAGATGGAAAGAGGCCACTGAGGAGGCTGAGCTTAGCCCAAGCACTGATGGGTACGATGCCAGGACTCCTACGAATGGGCAGGGCACATCGAGTTTTTAAAATTGTATCTTATTACCAAAGTAAATTTGCCGTTCCTAGAAAGGTATAGAAGGTGGCTCGGTTTTCTCTGAGAATAGTTTTCCCTGGTGAAGACAGGGGATGCCAGTGACAAGGTAACAACTTAAATTCTTCAGAAGAAATCTCTCTCATTGAGAAGCTGGGTTTGGAGCTAAAACTGAGGAAATTAGCATCATTGGACACTTGTTATTGACCGGTTCCGGTATTCGGTGTCCTGACTACAAAGCGGCACGTACGCAGAAGAGTAGCAACCAAGCAGCCAAAGCCAACAGGAAGAATGACTGTGACGAGTGTCAGCACACTCAGCTACCCCCGGCGTCAGTGCCCGTCGCCTTGGTGCCCCCCGACGGTGGCCGTTATGGCCAGTGAGATAGGTGGGTGGGAGCCGGACAACTTCTAGAAGGATCTTTGCAAATAGAGGGAGGACATCTGCAGCCAGGGGGAGGCCCCTCACCTGCATTTCGTCGCTACGGCCCTGAGAAGCGGCGCGACCTTAGCTCCCAAGTTAATAAAAACAGTCACAGAGCTCCCTTCAGCCGACGGAGCGCCGGTTATCTGGCATGCTTACCTGTCACCCATGGTGGCGAGTGGCTCACCCTCTTTTTTAATTCATGTGCGGGCCTATTTAATCAGGTGTGCGCTGGGAGATTTATATCCCATTACAAAAGTGTTCTTGGCAAAATAAAAATCTAATGCTGTGGGCTGTCAAATAGCCCTGGATCGCAGAACGAGGGTGCAGGTGGGGCCAGGCAGTGGCCCGCCCCTTCCCCATCCCAGCATTCAGACTGAATGCATTAGCCCAAAATGAGGAACATATTTATCAGGAAAATCTTTTATTCTTTTAAAATAGAGTTTCCTTTAAGAGTCAAAGTTCATAGGAACATTTACCATTCTGGTGCACAAATTGACATCTTTAATAAGGCTTCTGGAAATTCAGAATTTAAATCACAGTTAGAATGATAGGGTCAAAATATGTCAAACTAAGAACCTAGGGTCAAAAAAGAAAATGTTTTCATTACAGCTGAATTGCTTTAAAATATTCTTAGCCTCTAAAAATGATAAACTAAATTAAAGAATCTTAAAGCCAACAAACAGACCTCAGGGTTTCTTAGAGAAATATCTGATTGCAAAAGCTTGCCTAGACAAGAGAGAACAAATGATTAAATACGTAACACTCAAGCAGAAGTAGCAATAGTAATAGCAGCAGTAGCTGTAATAGTAGCAATAGCAGTTTAAGCTACATGTCACCATTTTTGAGGAACCAGTTCCAGAAACACAAGTATCCTATGTGAAGCTCCTAGAAGTAAAATTAGCAAGGTAAGTACGGATGAGATAGATCAAGAATTAACATATCTCTACCTAGGATAAAGGAGGTGGCAAAAATAACAAAGGAATAGGACAAGAGGACTCATTTGAAAAAACAAAAATCTTAATAATATAATTGCTTTTTAAAAAAATGTTACATTAAAAACAGTCGGAACAAGGAATTGATAGATGGATCTTAGGACACCGTATCTACCCACCTTATTAACACTAGCAGTCCTGGTTGCTGTTACAGGAGCTCGAATATTGGTTTGCCTCCGTTCCCACCTCCTGCCAACCTGGACAACTGCACATAAGACATAGGACCCATCCTGTCTGAAACCCTTGGATCCCCGACATAGTTATGCTTATCTCTGGGCACAAAATATTCTTCTGTGTTAAAAAAACAGAATAGTTCTAAATGGCTATACAAAATCTCTAGGCTTCTGTCCAAATTGCTGACAGTGACCCGGTGTGGTTTATTCTTACTACTTATGTTTACTTTTCACCTCATACCTGTTTCATAACTTTCCAGGAAGATAATAGGACACAGTCAGGCATTTGTGATTTCAAGAATAATTAAAACAAAGATGGTATATTCTGAATAACAAGAAGAACGAATTTCAAAATTGGAAAAGGCAGTGCTGTTCAGATCTCAAGCCCAAGTGGGAAACAGCAGTTCCAGCCTTGAGCTTGTGTTTTCAAACCATTCCCTTAGAATTTCTTTCATTGAGGAAAAGCAGATTTCCAACCAGAAATAACAAACCTTTCCAGCATAAAAGATAGATATGAGGCCCTCTGCTTCTGCCTGCCCTCTGCCTGGTGCCAGCGACATCAGCAGTCCAGCGGTAATATTTTGCTAACTATCATAACCTGGATTCATTTAATTTGCAGATGGGGACCCCTATTGGTATGAGAAAAATTCCAGGGAAAATGGAAACTGAGCACAGCCTTCTTAACCAAATATGCCTGAATTTACCAATAAAAAGACACGACATCCACAGTTCTACTTCATAAAGAAAAATACGGAGTGTTGAAATCCTTCCCTCCCACCCATGCCAAGACACACACCCTCCCAGAAAAGCCCTACCCCTCCCAAACAGGTTAACCTCCTCGCACACCCCGCAGGGGCACGCGTGCACGCGCACACTTCACTCCAGCTGCCTGTGTCGCCAGGCTTGCGGTCCATCTCTTTGCTGACAGATCTCCGTGTGGGCAGGATTTCCAATCCTTCATGACTATCTATTTGTCACTGCAGGTGAGTGGTGGCACTCAGCCTGATCCCCAGCCACTTTCACAGTTACTTATCTGTCTTTATGGATTCATCCTGTGTGTCAAGCCAGCGCATAACAGCATTACTGTCAGGGTGACAAAACTGTCCCCAGAGTGCCACAAATGATTCTCTCTCCTTATGGCTGCTAGCAGGGGGAAACACAGTGACACTACCTTGCCTCGCTCATCTTTCTCTGGCCCTAGCCTGGTTCAGCATCTCCTCCTGCAGGTAGAGCTAGCTAATGATGGGTTCGGATAACAACGGCTTTCCCAGGCCTCTTAAAAATTATCAGGAAAAAAGGCACAGGGCAAGAGTTAACTGCAGTGCTTCCTGCAAGGCGCTGAGCTCTTGTCACCTGCCCTTAGAAGAGGCATTGAAGTGTTTAGCTACCTATCACTGAGGAAGCCAGAGCATGAGTCCTCCCTCCTCTTCAGCCCCCAGGCCCTGCCACTCTGCCCCGGCCCCAAGCACACTTACAGTACCCAGTCAAGGGGACCGAGAGGCTGGTAACTGCTAAGCCTGTAAACCTGAACTGCAGTGGCAAGCCGAGATTTGAACGTTGTCATTTTTAGAGCAGAAATATTAACTGGAACTAATAATAAATAAGAATTGCAAGGGTAACTCTGGATTTGCCAAATGATTTGTAATCATTCTGGTGAGCTGACGGCTTCAAAAATAACGTCTCATTTCTTTTCTGTTTTTAAATGGAGTCCTGGTTCCATTTTCCTGCATGGGCTTCCTTCAAAATGCAATTTTGACAGCAATGTGGTGCCTGTGGCCATGTTACTTGGAAGGACGATTTCTGCTTTTCCTTTATTTTAATCCACAACAGCATGCCAAAATTAAGGCATCACTGGCGACACTGAAATTTTATTGCCACCAGGAATGTGCTCGGGGAACCCACATGAAGACATGCCAGTCCTAGCCCAGGGCCACGGTCATTTCGCTGGCCTGCCTGAAGTGACCTTCTATTGCCACTCAACAGTTTCACAGATCCCTCCAAATGCCAGCTCTGTTCACTAGGGCAGTCGCACTGTATTTTGGGGCTTCAATAAATGCTAGAAAAATAGATAGTCAACAAGACACTCTACTCACCAGGTAGGGTCAAGGATGACGTTGAGTTGGAAGGCCTTGCTCTCCCTTAGAAAGGTCAACTGAGACACGTGTGCAGATGTGCGCACGTGTGCACATACATACACACACACACACACACACACACGCACGCACGCCAGTTCAGGCGTGCCTCAATCTCTGCTTTGTTCTTATCCTGATGAGCACTCACCGTCTGAGTTTTCTTAAATAGGTTCAATCTGATTTCTGACACTGGAAAAACAAACCTAAAAGCAATTTAGAAAACACCTGCCCGTGAAGTCAGATGGCAAAATATCTAAAGCTTCTCTCGAAATCTGTGACCTCAGAGGCTGACATGGTTTGATGGGAAATTTAATGTAATAGGCTGCGAAAGCCAAGAGGCCTGTTGTCAGCAATGAAGTCTGAAAGTTAGCAGAATTAATAACACTGTACAATGGAAGAGCCCTCAAGGGACAAGGCTGCAGAACCAGGGCAGTGGGGAAAAATGACTTTTGAAGTCATTTCACTATGACATTCTGTCATCACTGCTAAACGGAAATAAAAAATCATCTGAATCACCGCATGTTTCTTTGTGTGTCCTTCCCTTATCTAATATAAAGTAATAACACCCCACCCAGGCTGGGAATGGACCCTCGAGGGATTCTGAGAGCTCCATTTTGAATCACTAAATGCAATAAGAATAAATGCAAGTGGGAGTCTGTTTAGCAGAGAGTGATGCCTGGTCTGTTGCCCATCGAAAGCCAATAAATCTCAATGCTTCAACAGGAGATGAAAATGGTTATCTCATCATTGCAGTGCCAGGGCAAAATTTTCTCTGAGCCAGAGTATTTTTATAGATGATTTATGTCTGGGAAGGATAGTTATTTAGCAAAATGGCAGATAATGATGAATAGAAAGTAAATATGAATAGCAGCAAGGGAGTGGTGCTTTGCTGCCACAACAGACCAAACAAAATACCTCCATAAAGTACATGCCACAGATAATTGCCATTACACCGAAACTGGCGTCCCTGTATGACTGGGAGTGAAATACAAATGAGCCTATCTGATTTAGTAAGTGATTGCATTTTGTTGTTCTAGAATACATGCCCCAGGAGTCTGCTAATTTTCCTTGAAAGCATACTTTGTGTCCATAGAACTGTGGTTAAGAGCACAGGCTCTGAGCTACACTGATTGGATTTAAATCCCAGCATAACCTCTTAGTTGTTAGACTCTGGGTAAGTTCCTTAACCTTTCTACACCTTAGTTTCCCCATCTGTAAAATGGAGATAATAGTATTGACCTTTTAGGTTTGTTGCAAGGATGAAATGAGGTGATCTGTAGAAAGAGCTTACGATGACTCTTGACGCAGAGTTAATACTATGTAAGTATAAGCTATCACTGCTATTTTGGGGCCAGTCACCCAGAGAACTATTTATTACACTTTTAATTTTATCCAATCTTCTCCATTCACTGAGTCCTTCAGTTGAACCCAGAGGAATATTGGAAAAGAAGAGAGTTAAAAGTGGAAAATTCGTAGTCTAGTGATTGGGCAGGGACCAACGCTTACCTAGCACATCATTTCAGCATTTCACCATCACTGTCCTTAACTCTCAAGGCATAAGAAATGGTCACATTCCATGAAATCATTTCTGTTGTTCCTTACTTCTCTTCCAACTTGATAGTTACAAGGAAAAGGAAGTCTATTTTAAAAAGAAACAGAACTGAGTTTTTGGAGTCTTTGAATAAAAGATAAGTTGACTGCACACAGAATGTCAAAATGGAAGGAAGATTTTTTTAAACACTTTTTATTTTGTACTGAAGCGCTACACACGAAGAAAAAAAAACAAAACTAATTACAGTTTTAAATGTCCAAAACGCCATGTCCACCAAAAGCCCGATGCTCATTAGTACTAGTAATTAACTTTACAACTGTCAACACAAACAGCACACAGGCTGACAGATAGAGAGTAGCTCTGAGGGTGCTAATAAATCCGGAAATAACAAGTTGACACACAGATGCACAAAAGGATGCAGGTGATAAAGAAATGTTGACATCAAATCTAATTATCTTCGAAACGGCCAACTACAGCACGAGCTGCAGTAATGCACTGTTATTGCTGGTGATGGCCCCACTGGAACAGCGCTTAACCACTGCCTACAACCGGGCTTTTACAGCCCCTTGTCAGAGCCGGTGAGGACAATATCAAACAGGAAATTATGAGTGCCATGACCCCTCCAAGTCAAAAATCCAGTGATGAATATGGGCTCAGCAAGGCATAGCAGATCACCCCCTCACGAGTTCTAAAGCTGGGATGATATATGACATTTTTATCAGGCACTTTCTCAGGAATGTCACCAAGAGGGAAAATAAAGGCCCTGCAAAGAGACGACTAGGTGAATTATGCAACTGTAATTGCCGATCATAACCTGATATGAGTCGAAATTGCTCTGTTTTCATATTGAGATAGCATAAAATTGTCGGGAAATGCAATGGCTCCTTAATGTGGGCTAGATGAGTCTAATATTCTGATCATTTTTCACTCGGCTGCAAGGTAAATCGAGCTTCCTTAACACAGCCACTGTGGCCCAGGGCAATCGAGGGGCCCAATTTTACACTCAAATTGAGCAAATATGTGTAAACTACGATTTTTCATATTTTCTGCATGCATAAGAAGATGAAACATCTTTATCATCTGTATTGTCTGGCTGAGCTTATACAAAATATTAGTTTATCTCTCCTACTTTGGTTCATTCCATAAGCGAGACACATAGATCTGAAGGACAGGCAATATCCCCTATATAAAACAAGTCCATCTTTTATGCAGTCTCATTTCACAAGTTCTCCTATTTAAAACAACCACCACCACAACAAAAACAGACACAGCGGCAGCATACAAAGGAAGAATTTTTTTTTTTAAGGGAAGAGCGAAAAGAGAAAATAAAGGACTGAAATACTACCCATTGTTCCATCATCCTCCTGTTCATGCATAAAAGGTTGGGAAAAGCCAAATAATCTTTGGTGTCTCTTCTAGATTGTCTCCCCTTCCCCACTTAAATCGGTTCTACCCGCAGAAGGACGGTATCAGCATTTTATTGCTTTTCCACTGCGGCCTGCGGCAAATGGAGAAAGAATGTGTTGGCTTTCTTCCTCCTCGGAGTCATCTGTAAAGCTGGGCGAGTCTTGACTGTGTTACTGGGGCTGTTTGGTGCCTGGTCCTGTTCCTTCCTTCTGAGCCCCATGCCCGGAGGGTCCAGTCCCAGCAGAGCTGCTGCTTTATTGCAGAGTGAAGTTGCCCCTCCACAACTTCTGTCACCTGTGCTCAGGCCCTAAGTCAGCCACAAAACACCACTCATGGACAGGGCATGCTCTGTGTCACCCAGAGGATGACACCCTGGGAATGGGTCTATGAGAAAGTCAGCCATTAGGAGAGCCATGACAGCAGGGTCCCTATGGAGACGTGTTCCTACCACTGTGATTTATTACTGACCGTCATATACTAGAGCTCTATTGGCTGATGTCTTTATCTTCTTGGCATTCCTTAGAAGCATTCTGTTGGTGGATATAGCTGGGCCCAGGGCATGACTCACATCTCCCTACCACATTCAGCCTCAAGCCACAGTGAAAACTTCCATTTATCCATCCGGCAAGCATATAAAGCATTAACACACTCTTTTTGGCTTTTTAAAAATAATTAAACCATGTGCTTCTAGTCAAGAGACCCCTAGGTAATAGGGTATTAAGGACAGAGACACCAGGGAGGAGGGAAGAACACTGACAGACTGGCAAGAGTCACTCAAACGGAGTCACGGTCAGCGTGGGATGCACACAGCTGAGGGCCAAGATGCAGGACAGTGCTGATTCCCAGCTCTGCAAGGAATCCGTGCAATATGGAACGGTGCTAAACAGGGTTTGCTGGAACTGTCTAAAGCGAAGCTAAGCTAAGGCACAGGTAGGAAGAAAGCGTCATCTGTGATGTACTTGAATGTGTGTGTGTGTGCGGAGGGGGATCATCTCAGAGACCACTTTGTGAATTTTATGGCTCCTCCTATTCCAGCTTTCTCCTTTGTGTGCACCTAAATGAACCTTCGACACTCTCCGTTTCCACGTCCATTTCGCTATCCTAAACTGTAAATTCCTCAAAGGCAGAGACCTTGCCTTGTTTGTCTTGGTGTCCTCAGCACCTAGCACAGTCCCTGGCAGAGCTGGCATTCAATGAATACTTCATAAATAAATGAACTGATGCCCGTGGTAACTGGCCAGTGTATTCGTCATCTAATGCTGTGTAACAAATCCCACCATCCCCCAAATTTTTCTTTCTTTTTTCAAATTTTTTATTTGTTTTTCTTAAAATTACTCCAAAAATTAACAGCTTAAAATAGCAAACATTATTATCTCCCAGTTTCTGTGGGTCAGGAATTTGGGAGCTGGGTGGCTCTGGTTCAGGGTCTCTTACAAGAATGCAAACAACATATCGGCTGGGCCTGCAGTCATCTGAGCACTGATTTGGGATGGAAGAAACATTTCCAAACTCACTGACAGTGATGGTTGGTGGCTGGAGGCCTCAGTTCCTTATGATGAGGGCTTCTCTGTAGGGTTGCTTGCAATGTGGCAACTGGCTTCCCCCAGAGTGACTGGTCCAGACAGAAAGAGATCATAAGTGGCCACACTACCTTTTATGACCTAGTTTTCTCCCCCTTACTCAATTCATCAGAAGCGAGTCACTCCAGCCCACACTAAAAAGGAGGGAGTTACACAAGTCTGTGAACACCAGGAATGGGGGTCAAGAAGGGCACCATCTTGGAGACCGACTACCATTGCCAGGTTCTAACAATTCGGTTCAACCAACACGTATGGGTTGCCCTCTGTGTAACAGACCCTGTGCTGGGTGCTGGGAGTGCAATGGTCACTGGAAAGCAAGGTATGTGGCCCCTGCCCTCACAGGATTTACAGTCCTAGGGAAGCTGGGTGTTAGACAACGAGCGCATGAGTGTTACTTACCCAAGGGAAAGTGGTGGGGGTGGAGGTGGGAATGTAGGAGTGAAGCACCCTCAGCTTAAGCTAGTTACGCTGGACCCATTGGCTATTAGACAGACTGTTATTATGTACGGTATTGTTATGCACTAGTCATCGTTTTGGCTTCTTCCCCAAATAATCATACATTGTCCTGAAAATACAGTGCTCCATTGTAAGTGAGGGTGAGCCCTTTGTAGGTACTAGGCAAGAATCGGAGATGGTTATCAGCTTCCTCTCTCCAGTGAAGAACTTCAGGCCAGGAGGGTGAAGACTTTCTCGATTGAACAATACTAATTTTATATCAAAATACCTTCATTCTTCAGACAGAAAACGAGTCATAGGTAGAGACAGAAAATCTGCTTTCTGAACCCTAAAGATACTCTTCTAATCGCTAGATAACGGGGGATTGAATTGTGCTCATAAGTAAGCCGAACCAAACTAAACCAAAACAAAACCTTCCTGTGTAATTTAATTTACTTAATTTTTATTTTCGAAGTAACAAAAAGACATGAGTATAAGTTTTTCTGATTTTGTTTTGTATTGTTTTTTAATCCAAGAATCGACTTGGTTCTTCCTAGGGAATCTTTATTGAATTGCAACACTCTCAATATTATTAAGCATTCTGATCAGAGGTAAACATGCAAAACACCCAGCCAAGGGGATTAAGACTCTTTGTTAGTGTTTACGCTATCTGTTTTTAATTCCTGTATATCCTTTCTTTATCTCGGTGTTTCAACACTAATTGCAAAACAGCCCTCACTAACAGTAATGAGCCCCTGGACCTTTGCAGACCTCTAGACGTAGCTCGTTGCCATAGATAAGGCAGTCCCCTAACAAGGCTCAGTATCTGGATCAAGGTCTTTATGGCTTTTCCACTTTCTTCTGCTCCTCTGGCCTTCCAGAGGCTAAACCAGCTCACTAAATCATGTAGTTCAGGGTGATATCTTAGTCTGCTGAGAGTCTCCGCACTCGGCTGAGTCTAATGAAATGAAGATGCTGTTCTTTGCCTCTTCAAGACACTTCCCTCTTTCAAAGGGAGCAAGACTGAACATCAGTGTCCTATAGAGCACCAACTCCACCTGGTCCTGCGAGCAGGGCTGAACCAAAACTGGGCCCTGTCGCCCAGTTAATCCTAGGTCACTGGTGTGACCTAACTGAAGCTAAATTAATCTTGTTCTAAAGATTTCAAGCCAGCACAACTTGATTGTCCATCTCTTACTTCCAGGAATTTTCATGCTGCACTTTGGATAAGTGATGCTCCCTGAGTTCTGCTTGCACTGGAAGGACAGAACAGCGTCAAAGAAAGAGACTGAGTGCTTATACCAACAGGATTGTTCAACTGCCATGTACTCTTGTTTCATTTAGCAAGAGAGGAACTAATTTCTGCCTTTTCTTTCCTTTAGCCCCAATTTTCCACTCAGCCGTTCCTGTGACGACAAATATCTCCTACTCTTTTTTCATTACTGACTCACCTATGCATGGAAATGGTACCTATTTCATCTTCCTGTCTTGTCTCTTCCTGTATGTCCCTTCCAGAGACTTAATTCAGGGACTGTTGCTAAGCAACTATACATCTTAGCAGCCAGTCACCAATTACTAATTGTCCTCAGCACTTCAGCCTTACAAATCTGGACTGCCTGGTGACGATGGCAAGTAGTTTTCGATGGCCAAAAACATACCTGGAGGTTTCTTAGCTCAGCGAAGACAGAGACAATGATAACAAGGGACCACCATCATGGCAGTAACAAAGACTCGCAGCCTCATACCCACCGAATCGCACAGCTGCGAGTCCACCAGCGTGGCACTCTTCTCTCCTTCCTGCTCAGGAAATAAACTGGAGGGATGGCTGGAAATACGTGCACACACACACGCTGATGAAAATGTGGATCCTGGCATTTCACACGCATTCACCTTCCTTCCCACTGGTACCACCCCATTTCTACAGTTTCTAGTTGAATTGACGATCTAGTAGTAATCAAATTTCAGCCTCAATTTTATGGTTAGCGTAATGGAGTTAATTTCTCTAATGCTAGCAGTTCATGGAAGGGGTCTCTTGTGGCAGCGCAGACCTGGGATTCTCAGCAGCTGTCAGAGATGCCGCTGAGGAATTCCTTATTAGCTGAGATGCAACCAGGCAGAAAACTCATTACACAGTGCTAAATATACTTAATCACATCTATTAGAGAAAAATGAACTTGATAATTACAACAAATAACTAAACTGCAGAAAGTGTTCAAGAAAGAAAAAAAAAAAAATCCGCACCAGGATGTAAGTGTGCAGGGACACCGAGCTGCACGGGACGAAAGGAGACGGAGGAGAAACCGGTCTCCAGGTAGGTGGAGCTGATTTAAGCCGCCTGTGAAAAATGACAAATCTACATTTCAAAAGTGCCCTTGTTTATCTGGTATATGTACGATTTTAATTAGAAAGAAATCCTCCAAGGGTAAAGGCTTTGTTTGTAGACTGGTTCTCCGAGGTGCGGGTGGTGGGTCAGAGGGACGCGAGGGGACCCACGGTAAACGCTCGGTTTGACAAATGGGCATCTGTAATAGCTCAGTGGCACACGCAAGTTCCCTGGAGCCCAGCAAATGTTGCGAGTCACATTTGTCTTTTTCTCTGTCACAACACTGAAGTCCCTGAGTGGGGGGGGGGACCTTTACCATTCCTCATTGAAGAACATATATGAGGAGCCCCGGAGTGAATGTCACCTATCAATTTTTCAAGCGCCTGACCTCACTCAGGAATGGGGTCACACTCCCAGGGGTGGTTTAGGGCAGTTCGGCTTCTGCTAAGCAAGGCTACAGAATCAGGTTAACTTTGGGCCAAGACCTGGCAGGGGAGATGAGCTGGGGGACACTGGTCATGGTTAAGCATGACAGAGATATGGGACTTTTGTGAGAGAAAAATGGAGGGTGGATGGAGAGAAGAAGGATCAGAATAAAGGTTGAAAACAGGTGCTGGCCCATCTTAGAGGTAAGGGGAGTCCCAGGATGTCTGGTAAGCAAGGGCCGAAGCTGGTCTGAGCTTGGAGGAGCCTCTGACTCTTTGGCAACTTCATCTCTGCGGAGAGGAAAGATGGACACGGTTTTCGAGCAGAGAAGTGGCAGGATGGTTTCATCTCTGTAAAGTCTGCTAAACAAAAACATAATGTTGTTACCTCCGGCCACTTCCGGCAGCAGGAAAACGGTCCACCTGCTCCAAATACTGGGAAAATCAGAAGTCAAGCCCATATATCCACACTAATAATTGAGAAGCCCTCTCCTGTTACAATCCATATTTTATTTTATTTTATTTTATTTTTTGAGATGGAGTCTTGCTCTGTTGCCTGGGCTAGAGTGCCATGGTGTCAGCCTAGTTCACAGCAACCTCAAACTCCTGGGCTCAAGCGATCCTCCTGCCTCAGCCTCCCGAGTAGCTGGGACTGCAGGCGTGCGCCACCATGCCTGCTAATATTTTCTATATATGTATATTTTTAGTTGTCCAGATAATTTTTTTCTATTTTTAGTAGAGACAGGGGTCTCGCTCTTGCTCAGGCTGGTCTCGAACTCCTGACCTTGAGCGATCCACCTGCCTCAGCCTCCTAGAGTGCTAGAATTGCAGGCCTGAGCCGCCGCGCCCGGCTATAATCTGTATTTTACAAGAGCGTCACACACCCACTACCAACCATAATGCTCCACACAGACTCAGCCCACCCTTGAAGAGGAATGGGCACAGAGGGGTGATGACACGGAAGAGGAAAGAGCTGAGCCAGGTGATCACTGACTTTACGTTGAGTGCCTGGGAACAGGCATTTCAGAACCTGGGCCCCGGCACGGCAGACCGCGGGGCACCGGCCCTTGGAGCTGGGCAGAGGGCTCAGAGGATGTGAGAGTACTAGCTCAAACCAGCCACCCCGCTGCACTGCGTTTCATCACATACCAATTTTTACTGAAAAGAAAACCATACAAATTTAATCAGCTCTTCATATGGAAATATTTAACTTTTTTCCCCTGGAGTTGTTTGATATTATTGTTTTAAGAGTCAGGATTAAAAAAAAAAAAATCAAGATGTGTGATAGTGGTGGACACAGAAAAGCATCCACTTCTGGCAAGAATGCAAGTCTCATTTCCAGTAGACTCAAGTCTTAAATGCCCTGGCGTCTCTGTCAATTGCCTGGCTCAATGAAGAACATATTACATGGCCATAACCATGAAGCATAAGACAAGAATGATCCGTCTTGCACACTCCTCACCCGCAGTCAAGGCAGGACGCTGTTATCGGTGAGAATAATATGATCTCAGAAAAGCTCCTGTTGCCCACAAGTTTAGGGAGTGTTCTGTTTTGGCATCCAAGCCTCTGAGATTTCCATTTGCTCCTGGCCCTTTAGAGATGTTATCAAACGACCTTGTTCCAGGACTTCTAATCTCTGAAAACGTATAATGTGGAACTCTCTTACATATATACCTATTAAAGAACTATGTTCTCTCTCAGTAGTCGTAAAATATAAAACACCTCTTAAAAGAGACTTCCTTTGTTTCCCGGCCAAGGGCACATGAGACAAAAGAAGCTGCCTTTTAAATATAATTTTAAAACACTGTGTTAAGTAAAATGAAGTATCGATATACAGGGTGATTTAAAAATGAGGCCTGCTTTCGAGATCATGTGCATTTTAAAATGCAAAAGTGATGTAAGCTATAGGCCAAAGTCAAGAATTTTCCATCTCAGAAATGGGTCATCAGAAACTCAGGGGCGAGGAAAATACAGCACACTGTCACCAACTGTATTGGGAGGACACGCGAATTTGAAGACCACACATCAGCCACATATGCCAGTTTGTGAGCAGGGCAGGTCAACTGCAGAGCCTGCCCAGGCCCAGCCAGGACAACTGTCCTGAACCTTCCTGAACCACGGTCTCAAATCCCTTGAAACTTCTTACCCCGAGATACTTGCAAAGGGATAACGTGCACCGGCCATTGGGCTGCCAATCCATACCCAGCCAGGTTAATTTTTCTCATGCTATTTTACTTTACGGTGGAGGGTCTGCCCATTTGCTACATGCCACAATACCGGCCAGCTGAGCAGAGTTAATCTCCCAGGCTCCTGCAGGTTTCTTCTTCTGGTCTTCACACGTTAGCAACCTTCACCTTCTCTTGAAGGAGAAAAAAATGGTGGAAACTGTGAGCAACTGAGAAGATTCTTGCCCGTTCTTGAGGGGAGGACACTTTGGAACCCAAGGCACAGAAAACTTTATGTCAACATTATGGATAATGCTTTTTGTGGAGGAAAAAGAAATCCCATTTCTATTATGCAATCAGGAAATTGAAGATGTCTATCTCCAGATAACCAACTGCTTGTGGTGCAATTTCAGCTGGAAACTTTCACATAGAATGTTTTCGTACTGTCTGTTCTGGTGTTTCTGTCACTTCGCATTGACTTTTTTTGCTCTCTGTAGCAAATAAATCAGAAAGCTAATAGTTCTGTTGATTTGTTGGAGCTTTTTTCCCTCCCCTTTAAAAAAATAAAGAAAAGAAAAGAATAGCTTTAAAGGAGGAAAAACTGATCCCCGGGTGTTAACAACTCCATTGCGTTTTTAGGCTGCGGTCATGCCAACTGTCTAGTAAAAAGAGGAATTCCACTGTAGCAGAAGTAATAAAATCTTCTTTTAAAGCACAAATACCATGCAGGGAGGAAATGTAAACCCTTGCACTGGGGCGAGGAAGGTGGGGGTGGTAGGAGGTAAAACGTGGACTGGAGAACTGGGGATTCGTGGTCACCACACTGCTTTGGATAATCTTTCACTCAAAGCTGCTGTTTCCATGACCCAGAACCTTCTCTTCCTCTTAATCCATCACCCAGAGGATTTTAGAAAGATGTAAGCTATTATCTGAACCTACTTCGTTGTTATTCATATGACGAAATATTTATCACCCACTCTGCTTTTGCAAAGAAGCTGATCTCTGAGATGGATAGTTATAAGAGTCTCATCAGGGTGACAGCATGCTCATGGCAAGCCACACGTGGCTGCTCTGGGAGACAGTGGGTAGATATGGACAGGAAACTTCTGGTTCACATCTGCACATACACTGTTATCTATCCCCAAACCAGAGAGCCAGGCATCCAACATCTGAGTCTTATATCTGGATTTCTAGGACTCATAATTGACAAATAATTGACTTTCCTTAAAATCAGGGTCAAAACTCCCCAAATTACCACCCTTGGTGATGAACACACTGGGCCAACTGTTCCCCAGGCAGCCAGGAGGAATCCTGTCTGCCCCACAGGCCCCCACTCAGTTGCTCCAACAAAAGGCAGCAGTTGAATGCAGAGAAAAGTCAAGTGAAAAGAGCCGGGATCCCGTGACAGCAGCATTCAACAGCCAGACTGTTTTCACACAATCACTCAGTATCTCTGATGACGGCCGGGCTTGGATCCGTTTGCCAGGTAACGCTTTGACCCTGAGCGCCCGCAGAATGGGAGGCCACATTCCGGCTTCCGAATTCAGGCTGTTCATCCAAACACCCACATCTCTGATCCACAGCCGATCCTGGGGAAAGAGCCCTCCGAACAACAGGGCAGGGTCCCACCAATGGACTTCTAGGAGCTTCTCCGTCCTGATTTGCCTCTTCCCTTTTCCTAAATTCTGCCTGAAGGGAAGGTCACCCGCAGCAGCAGCAGCAACGGCAGCAGCCCAAGCCACCACCTTAACACGGTAATGAATTAAATGCAAAGATACAAAGACAAGTATTTCATTTCATCTGGTATTTCCTCAAGCCCTGCCACCACAGGAGCTATATGTAAACATTACAATTTCCCCCCCTCGCCACTTTCAATTTAATTGTATTCCTAATTGAAAATGAAAATTAATTTGCTTTTGATCAATTCCAGGTGGTAGAGCAGCCTGCAATGGTAACAGAGCATTTTTTCCTCTCTGGGTGACCACACACACGTGCCCATAAACACCAGCAGGCGCTACCCGCATAAACAAGCAGCCGCCTCTTTTTGCAACAAGGTCTTCTAGCGTCTGTCTCTCTTCCCTTGGCTGACTGGCACCATTCGATTTTTAAGAAAAGATTTACAAAAGTGACGATACTTGTGGAGACAAACTGCTGACAGCCTTGCTGAGTTAAGTGCGTAATTAAGGCTGTGGAACCACAGATGTGGAACAATGGTGGCTTCCATCAAGATGTATGCGGTGGTATCACAAATAACCTGGCATCTGGTTTCTTTATCTAAGTACCTTTCTTACGGTTTGGATCTTAATTTTTTACAGTTGACAGCAGTGTTATTTGAGCCAGTCAGTGGCATCTGGCTGCTGGGGAGAAAAAAAAAAGGAAGAAAGAATGAAAGAGGGGGGAAACAAAAATCTCCATGCACTTTAATTAATTGTGGAGAAATTACATGGTCCTTCAAGCGTGTAGTTTGTCATCAGTGCACATTACAGATTTATATTAGATGTTTCTCCACAGTGTCAGGAATAATTAAAAGGGGGTAGGAAATGATGCCAACCAGCAATGCTTTACATCAGTGGTGAAAGTTTTATATTTATTACAGCCAAACAATTTTAGAAGAAGATGTCAACTGCGAGACTTGACTGTGCACGGAATACATATGAGGCTGGAAGGAAAGCCAATGCTCTGCTGCTGCTGGAGTGATGAGAAAGGCTCATGTTTAATCTGTCAGGCCAACCAGAATTGGTGCGGCATGCCAGAGTTATTAATGACGCGGCTTCCCCTTTTCTCATAAAAACGTTCACCCAAAACAATAAGTAACATATGCTTTTTTCTTTTTCCTGAAGTGATCTTCATCCAATTGTTCTTTCTGATCCTAACAAGAACAGAAGTGCCAACTGTAGGCAAGTCACTTTTTTTTTTGTTCAATTAATCTGTGCCACACTTATGGCTCGGGCAGCGGTGGTGGAACAATTTAGTAAAAAGATATCAGAATGACTTTTGTCTTCATCGAGCACACGGCTGCAGCCTCCCTGCCGGGGCTTTCCACGGAGGCAGCCATACCCAGCCAGCAGCGAACCTGAATGGTAATCACCATCCCCTACCCACACCAGTTGAGCAACTCATCTTAGCTTCTTTGTTCCTGATATCATTGAACAAACCTGGAACACATTCCTTTATTTTTTCCAGAATCAGAGCCAGGTTCTACATTTAGAAACCAAAGGTCACAAAAAAGCTCTTAGAAACATCCCACGGATCCACAACAAATGGAACAGCCATCCATAGGACATCAGTCTTCTCCTTTGCGCTTCCATCCAAGCAGATTTCCTTTTGTATCATCAGCGCAACAGGCAGCACATTTCAGGGGGATTATTAGACACCCTCAACCTTCGTCATGTGTCTTGCAAAAGTGTCACTGTGCACAATAATCCCCTAGTATGTGATGCCTGTCACTTCTTATTTATTAGCTTCTTGCCCTGGATATTTTCATAATTTCTATTTAGCTAGTGTGGCCCCAGAATGGCAACCTCAGGAAAGCCTCACCTCTGCCCCTGCGGACTCACATAACAGCAGGGCAGCCAGAAGGGATTCTCTCCCCGGGGTCTAAACGGTGGGAACCTTCTTCCCTTAGACCTACGCAAGATAAGGAAAATGGCAATAGAATCCTCACAGCAGTGTATTTCTCTCAATTGCTAGGTGGATCTGTTAGGGAGATTTTGCTTAAAGTTTAGCATGATTCTTTCATAATCATTTTGAACACCTTCATAACAATGTTCTTAAATTTACAGAGACTAGTGCTTGAAAATTTTCAAAGCACTTTTGTAAATAATATTTAATGTTACTAATCCTAACTCAATGCAGAGGTATAAAAGAAGAAACCTCAGCCCTTTCTTCCCCTAAATAAAACACACACATTAGGTACATTTTTCCTTTGTGGATGGCTTAGCAAAGTCAGTTGTTTAGTTTTCTAAAGTACTCTCTGTACGTCAAATAAAATCTAAACTTCTTCCTATGGCCCTGCCTTCCTCTCTGACTATACTCATCTCCCACTGCTCCTCCTTGAACATTGCTCCACTCTCTTCCTGTGCCTCCAAGACATCAAGCCCATCCCAACTTCAGGAACTTTGCACTTAACCGTTCCCTCTGTCCGGAACACTAACTGCCCGTCTCCATGTGGCCGTCTCCTTCTTGTCTTTCAGATCTCAGCTCAAACGTCCCTTCTCAGAGAATCCACCCTGACCCTCTCTATCTGACATTACCTACCGCTGTCCCCATTTTCTAGCTCACAATCTGAAATTATCTTCTGTATGTATTTGTTTAACATGAGTCTCTCCCACTGGAATGTAGGCTCCAAGAGAACTTGAAAAAAAAAATCACAACTTTAGGGTAGGTTTGTCTATGTGCTTAAAAGTCATGTATCTACAATAAGTTTCAAATGATCTATGTGTTGATTTTTTTCTTTGATTCATCAGAAAGTCTTTCATCTACTGTAACTGAGATTTTGCCATATAAACGGTTTTTCTTCATCTCATGTGGATTTCGAAGCCACTGATAAACATTTTTTGGAGTGATCCTAATGGAATTAATCAAATTGAGGGAGATGTTGACTTAAAACCACTATTACTGGAAAGAAAAGAATATTAATAAAAGGCCAAACCACCCAGTGCTCTGCTAGATGCTGTAGAAAAAGCTAGAAAGAGCAGGTTCCTGGGGTCTGGGAGTTAACGGCTTAAAGACACCTGACAGGTGTGGTACATGTAGTGCCAGCTTTGCTCTGACCCCTTCCTTCCAAGTCTCACCCTCTCCTCCTTGAAAATCCAGTTTGCCCCTTTCTAGGTGACGAAAGGGAGCAGTGAGGGCTCTCCTGCCCCCGTCCCCAATCCCTGCTGGCTGCTCCTGTTGTCCCTGTCCTGCTTTACATGTGAACTGCTGTGAGGGCAGATTAGAAATCAGATGGCATGTAAGGCACTGAGTTTCTCCCCAAGTTTTGCCATCAGAGGTAGACAGTGAAGCTTCTGGAAAGGTGGGGGAGGCAACAGAGAGGTGGGAAGGCAGCTTCCAGCTTGACCATACTCATGAAACAGCTGGTATGGCTACAGAAAGGCCTTCCCTGAGAGTCCTCTAGCTGGACTTTAACCAAGTTCTGTCTCTAAGTACCTGAAATGTTCTATGTTTCCATCACCAGTTCTGAAGCCCACACAGGTCAAGTGACACAATGTGAGGTTCTTCCCAGCTCCTAGAGAGTGTCATTCTATTCATGCTTAAAAACATCTTATCCCGATTGCCTGTCTCTGGTGGGTCATCTCATGCGGGACCAAGTCTCTACTTAGACCCTAATTTAATGCAGCTGTAGCCACAGCTATGAGGATTTCATTTTCAATGTGTTCACTACTGGAATAAAGGTTCAAGTTGTGCCAAAAATATATATGCCTTACACTGGAGAAAGTTGACCTCCATGAGCAAGACCATTGCGCGTCCAGGTTCAGGTAGCTCTACGATGAGGAGTAGAGTAGGGCATGTTTGTATAAAGTGTGCTTTCTATTAACAAAATTATAAAAATCATTTAATGACAGTGTTAAAGAAAATTTAAAGTTACACATAACACCACCATTTGTTATGACAAGCCTAGTTGATATCCATATGCATACATAATTTTTACATAGTTTTGAACAGAAAGACTACATAATCATTCATTTGCTTTTTTCACTTAATGGTATGTCATAAGTATTTCTCCATGTTTCTGTGTTGTCTTCATGAGCATTATCTATGTTTTTCTGAAGTAGAAGAGTTTATAAAACTTAAACCATTTATTAAATGAGAGCTTATAAATACAAATCCCTTATAATTCAAAAGCTTCTAGGCAATAGGAAAAAATAACTTCTGAAACACGTGCAGCTGCGAGATTGCAGAAGAAAACTGAATAACGGATGTGTTAGATGCTCTTAACTAAAAGCATAAGCATTAGATACAGTTAACTAGCTTCAGGACCTCTGGAAAGCTAATCACTTTCATTTGCTTGAGTTTCCTCAACGTGACAAGGAGGGTAGGTTTGGGTGAACTTTAAAATCCTTTCCTGCTCTAAAATTTTATGTTCATTCCTTAAAGCAACTTTCTTTTGAGGAATACAAAGAACTCAGGGTACTTTAACTCACTCCTTAAAGGAGTGGTCCAGTGAAAATACACTCAGTATGTCCCCTTTTTTGGGAACTGCCTTCCCCAACATGCATACGGTTTCAGTACCAGGCTCCTGGCAGCCATGTTTGTTCAGAATGGCCCTGATGTCCTAGCCACGGTTGGTTGTTTCAGAAGTGGGGATCAGGCTGAAACAATCAGAATTCCTTCCCTAGGGATCTGAAATTCTGTCTCTACCCAGGTCGAAATCAGACACACGAAAACTCAAGGTCTAGTGGTAGCCATCTTTTCAGCCATGTGCAGCGGAGCTTCGGCAGCAGTTGGTGTGCAGAAAGAGAGAACAAGCAGACATGTAGGGTGGTGCAGAAATGAAACACAGACAACCTTCCAATCTATTACCCCTGAGATAAGGTTCAATGTATCCTACGACCATACAGAGATCTACCAAAACAATCATGTCCCTTATTTCATTGGTCTATCTCACATAGCAAAATGGACTCATAGTTAATAGTCTTCATTAAGTGTCCTCTGTATTACTACACATCTATACCTACTGGTAAGTTTATAAGATAGAAATGAGATGGTATTATTTATCATCTCCATTTATGGAAGAGGAACCCAGGCAATGAGCTTATAAAAAGCCAAATAACGCAGAAATGTACTGGCTGAGCCAGAACTCAATCCATGGACTCTTGCCTAGCACAAAGACTCTCTTTGTTAACTATTTCTGACCCTATAGTTTAATTCCTGTTTTATGCTGTGGAAAACCACGAGAAGGAACTTCAGCATTTTTAGAAATGAACTCATTTCTGAATGAGCTTGTAGTTTTAAGCAAAAAGAGGCTCAAGGTTTTCAGTTCTGACCCTCCAATCTATCTTTATGACCCAGATGGCTCCTCTTAATTCATTCTGATCTCAGCGCTAGGGCCTTGGATTCCCAGCCCCAAGAAATGGGGACTGGTCTTTCCCCTCAACCAGCCCTAATGAATGCCCTCTTATGCATGCAGAGATGTTAACAGAGATAGGCAACATGGAAGCTGGGAACTGAGTCCCACCAAAATGTTTAAAACATTAAAGAACTAAATATTAGATTAGGACTAATCTGGTAAACTCAGAATACTGAGGGGCAATAGGAACCTTAAAATAGGATAGACAGCTGAAAACATGAGCTTTTTTTTGCTCTCTGCCTTAAATATTTAATCATATACCAGAGATATTTCCTTCACTCCTCAGGGAAGGAGGCGAGGAGAAATAGATTCCATATGAAATGATGTGATCTCCATTACATTTTGAAATTAAAGCTTTGCAGGCCCTGGATGTGATAATTGGGTTTGCTCATTACACCACCTCTACCACCAACAGAAAGAATCTAACCTTTTTCAAAAACAAAGAAATCAGAAAGGCAAAGAAATGCATTCAACATGTATCTAGTAGCCAGGGGTCTATGTGCTATTGAGGTTTGATTTACAGAGTAAGGGGGTAAGGGGAAGATACAAAAACATGTCACGATTCCAGTTTTTTAATTTAAAAGTACATGCCTGCAGAGTGTTTTAGGTTTGTCAGCATCAAAACTTTCCCAGTGTTTTCCATAAGTGGCAGGAAGCTGCTTTGTCAAAGACCCTGACAAGGCCTTGCAACGCACTGGGACGATCACCTACAATTAAGTGTTCTCCAGTGGGTCTCAGCATGACAAAGCATAATGGTTCCAAAGGAGCCCTTAAAACCTACCACGTCAATGAGCTTCCCCAAGCATGGGGATTTAGAGTTATGGATTAGACCTCTTAACCCTTCTCCTCCCCTCAAAATACCTTAAAGACCCTTTTCTCCCAGGGGAGGAGTTGTTTTAGCTACCGTCGGACTAAAAGATCTTTGTGAAGTCATGTTTAGCCATAGCCACAGGACATCGAATGAAGACTCTGTACTTAGCTGAGACACCCCTCACGTTGCCCTAAACCAGACTGAGGGGATGGGACTGTGATGACCTGACCAAAATGAAGGAGACGCCTCTTAAGCCGTCTCATTTCGTTTCAGGATATGAATGTCTATGTGATCTTGGAAATAACATTTTTGCTGTTTTCTTGACGCTTTAGCTCTTATACCTGTAAAGTACTGATGTGGTTCCTTATCTTGCAAGTTTGTATCATGAAATACCTTTGACTAAAAGAAGATTTGGCTACAGAGAACATCTGTTTTATAGGGAAAATAACAAAAATGACAAATCAGATCCTGCTCAGTCGATAAGGGACTTCCTTGTTGGACATCAGTCACTTTGAGAGATGTACGAATTGTTTCAAACCACAAGGAAAAATTTGGAATCAACTCTGCATTTTCTGAACTGAACAGTTAGAGTAACACAAAAAAATGGTATTAAAATGGGTAATCCCAAACTACATATTTAGAGTGGTGACCATATAGTATTATTTTGGAAGAGATTCACTTTCCCAATTACGTTTTGCTGGTGACTCAATTGCTTCATTCCCTAAAGCACATGCTGCCAACGGGGGCTGATAACTTAATGTAAGTAGTTACGGACACTGGCTATTATTACAAATTTTTCGAGATAATTTATGTGCAAATGTGAAATATGATTGTAGGAAAGTATAGCTCCAGAACTTTAAAGATTCTTTAGTGGCTTGAAAGTGTTAATGACCCTTTTAAAGACCCTAAAACGACCAGGACAACAGCTGTGTTACCTGGACTTCTGTTCACACCATCCTATAAGTCTCAAAAGCTCAGTTCATTCCCCACTTGAGGCTGAACAGGTTCCAGGCCACAGAATTTGGAAAACTTTTGGGATAATGTCTATAACAGAACTGGAAATGATTACTTCTTAAGAAAAGCTTTCTCATTCCAATGTACTCATGCCAACAGGCTATGGTGAGGTGCCAAAGTAAGGTACCTTTTTCTTGCAAAAAAAAAAAAAATTCCATCACTCTTCCTTTTCCTTGTATAGCAAGGGAATTCTTCTCATTTTAGAATCATGATGCTCTTAAACTCTGGTTTTAAGACGGAAACGCCACTAGGCCTATTATTAGAAAAGTGTTGTTGAGAGCAGCTTTATTTCCTGGTTACACAAATATCAGCCTTCCCAGAGAAGAGAAAAGTCGATGTTTAAAGTCTATTAAAAGAGGTGAAGGCCAGATTTCACATATACCATTCAGTAATAGGGGAAATAACCACCTTACATTTTTATTGTCAGTTTTTTCAATGGCTTTTAAATTTGGCGAGTACGGCTACGCCCTCGTGAAGTGACAGTGGGCCCGTGCAGCACACCTCTTACCGGCACCACTGAGAAGTGACACTTAGATAGCCGAAGCGGGCACAAGGCAATACAATATTGAACATAGCATACAATATTGAATACATGTGCAAGTATTATGTAAGTTAGTCACATCACTGAAGAAAATCATTTGTTCTTAAGAGACAGCAGTATCTCTTTAAGCAGGTGAAAAGAAGTCAGTCCAGAATTGACAGGCCCTTGGCAATTTGTCATTTTTTGAAAACCAAGGTGACATGAAAACCTTTTAAACTAAACAGGAAAAAAGAAGGAATCCAGTTGTTAACTGATGTTAACAAGTCTTTAACTGCAAGCCCTGCAAGGAGACAGTCAAGACAATCACTAACCAATGACAAAATATCAAAATCAAAATATTTGGAATATTTTTTTCTTTTCAGTACTGGATTTATACTTTGAGCATCAATACATCTCAAGTTACTGAGCAGACAAAGGGATACAAAAAGGCCTTTGTAGGATAACTTCATAATTTTCACAATGAGGAGAATGTCGAGGTTGTGCTTCTTTTCTTACATTTTAGGAAGCTAATTTAATAGCTAATTTACATGGCTGTATCTTTAAAACCTTCTCCCATATTCAAACTAGTGTTGGTGTGTACAACCTCCTCCCCTAAATGTCCATTTATTTCCTAAAAATCAGAGAATCACTCTTGGCTCTTTGTTCTTCTTCATTCTCAAAACCAACTGATAACGAAGTTCTGTCACCTTAGAAGTCCTTTGAAATCCATGCTTCTCTTCTGTTATCACTGATCCATCTAAAACATGTTCACATCACCTCATTTCAGGAACACTGCTTTTCTCCAGATACATCCCTTTGCCTCAAGTAAGAACAACCCAAATCCATTGTACATGCCGCCATTAGACTAATCTTCCTACAGTATCACCAGCATCATGTCACCCTTATCCTTGGAAGCCACTGAAGGCTTCCCAGAACTCAGCCATCTCTTAATGCCTCCCACATATTGGTCTAAGTTTCCTGAATTGTATTTTTCAGCTAGGGAGGTTAACACACTGAACCTGGTGTATACTATCTTACTCCCCTCTCATACTGAAGTCTACATAACTGGAATAACCTCTCTCTGTACTCGTCTGTCCGTATCTCAACCAACTCAAAATCTATCTTTTCCCTAAGATCTCACCTATGTACAAAACAAACCTATCATACTTGGAACTCACTAATGAAATGATTACTTATCCTGGCTCTGTGGAGTCCACTGGCATTTTCTCAGATGTCTACTGGTTTTGTGAGAATTTTCTGATTTTATTCTCTCATTTCAGTGATAATATAAAATAATTATTTTACTAGTTACATAGACCAGATTTCTCTTTTGCACTGAAATTTCTAAATTGAAACGCAAAGGCATTTTTATAGAATAATATATTTCAGTTCCTTAATATTTTAGGGATTCATAATGAGCCCCTACTGTTGGAAGCATCCAAGAACATTTTTTCTTCTAAAAGAAATCTGTAAATGCATCTGACAATCACGTATTGTCATGTGACATATCTTCCCTAGTATTGTCTTGAACTTTGCTTTAAATCCTTTATTAGAGCTTTACTTTTCATGTTTTTATGTCTTACCTTCCCAAACAGAGAGTAAACTCTCTGGGGACAGGGTTTATGTTTTAGACTTCTTTGGATCCCTGATTCACCGAACATAATCTTGCAAAAAGCAAGCGCTTGGTCAAAACTTGTTGGTCTGGTTTTGACTATGAAGGCCTGATGTAATACACATTGGATGTCAGAGGGAAAAACAAAACAAAAAACCCAATGAAGACTGAGTTTCACTAGATATCCAACTAAAAATTATGGAAAGGGAATAGTCAAATTGTCCAAATGTCCCTCATATTCACTAGGGCTGCTGCATCTCTTAGAGGCATTTCCCATATAGTCACAAGGGTTCCCAGATAATGCCTTTTATACAACAAAGGTTTTTATTTTTCCTTTCTTCCAACAGACAATAAAAATCAAGACTTTTTATTAGTACTAGGTAGTATAATTGAAGCATTTCTTTCTCACAGTTGGTAAGAGGTACTACAAGAAAAGAAAAGTTGCTGAATCCTATCTGCTCTTAATGTTTTTGGTAAATCCTTAATCTATGTTAATTTCAAGCTATTATAGAGAGAATTCTAGAACTATCATGCATCTCCCATATAAACAAGGTGGTCCTGTGGGTCATTCTAGAATTTATTGGTAGAAAAATTAATCCTGAGGGAGATAGGATTAGGAGAAGCAGAGAACCTCGAAATGGGATTTTTTTCACTTGAGAACTGGGAGAGGGCTGGAAAAGTAATTAACCCCCATCCATACACAGTGCTTCACTGATTACCTGAAATATTTTCTCAAGCAAGTGTTGAGTTGATTTACATGGATTTACAAAGTTTACTTTATTGCATTAGTTAAAAACTTGGAGAGCCATCAACAGCAGAGGCCAGTACAAATGAAGTCACAGAGTAAGTTACTGGAAGACAGAATATTCTTTAACCAGTGCCTTTCTCATCGCTGCTACCTAGAGATGGAAATGGGATCGACTGAGGAGGTCTGTGGTGCACAATTGTTGATAGGATATTAGCTACTCCTGCGGTTCAGGATTCTCCTCTTCACCACAGAAAGGTATCTGTGGAGTTTAATGGAGAGCAAAAGATCAGGATTAGAAATCACTTGAATTGTAAAAACCAATAACATACATATGTCATACATATATGTTATTAACATATATGTGTCATATATATGTATACATACACACGCTCTATTCTGTAAAAGATCATTCCAAAGAATGTGCTAAGATTATGGAAGAAAGTAGGAAGAGATTTATAGGAGCAAAAGATGAACTTTTTGCAAAATAGGTTGCCCTTATGTCTCATGTCTCAAGAAAGGGGAGCATGGGAGGTAACTTCAGCAGGAGAATAACTAAATCTAGGGCAAAGTGAGGAAGCTTTTCCTCCTCCATGAACCGTTCTTTGTTTGTATGCTATTGCCTGTTCAGCATGAAAGTTAATTAACACACAGCACACTGCTGCCTGGCACGCCTTCCATAATTACACCTGGAGTCTAATTAGGTAACTCTCAACTATCCCTTGTCTCAATCACCCGAGCTACAAATCTCTCAAAGTGTGGCTAGCGTTCATTTAGCGAGGCCTGTGACATGCCTGTGAAATTGAAAAGTTGTCACTTCCAACATGTGGGATACACTAACAGCCTCGATGAGTTTCCTCATATGCTTTTCAAACAGAAAGTGAAACTCTGAAAGAAAGTAGGATCTTTCTGGATTCCTTTGGATTGTCTTCCGATTCCAGAATGGCGTGCCAGGTTACCATCATATTTTATTGACAACACTGTCAAGGATTTACTCATTAAAGTATTTGTGCTGTTATTTATTTAATTTTAACAGAATCATATAATGTCAATATTGATAACTCTTAGTTGATGGGATTATGGGAAATTTTAAATTTTTCTTTAGACTTTTCAAGAATTTTCTAAGCCTTCTATAAGGAGGAAATATCTTTATACTAATAACAATGTAGGGAAGAAAAGTTGGTAAAAGACTCCTCCCTAAAAATGATCCCATCCTGTATTAACGACTACCACATAATATACAAAACACAATTTATTATCTCAGGAATTTATATCCAAACTTTAAACACTATATACAATAAAATATCAATCTATATCAAAAGCTTTCATTTATCCGATCGAGCTGAACAAATGTACAAGCTATGCTATAAACTGCCCCCAAGAATGTACAACTTGGTAAAACAGGGTGCAGACTTTGGTGACATGTGACATGAAAAGAGTTGTAATCAGTAACATTTAACAATATATTATCTTTTTTCTTTGACCACTATTTGCGAGTGACACTATAAATCACCTTTAAGATTTGTCACTTGGCCCGGCACATCTTTGTTATCAATGTGAAAATGACAAAGGGAACACCTTGTTCCCAAATTTGTTCATGACGTGCGAAGGTTCGCGAGGGATGAACTCCACCCAACCTATTCTGAAAATGGTGGGAGGAGGAGGGAGAACTGAGGAGTGTTTAAAACAGAACTTAATTAGTTACAATGCCTGGGTCCACTGCTACAATCGGGGAAGCTCCCCAACCGGTGGGCCAAGCCAAAGGGATCAGAAAGAGGTCTGCTATTGCCAAGTCTGCACTCTGCCTGCAGCGACTGTCAACTAATGATAGATTAGACAAACCTGATTGCTCTATCAAAACATTCATCTCAAATCTTGATTAGTAAGCCTATTGAATTATGATTAATTCACAAGGGTGCTGCTGACAGATAAGATACTTTATCTGACAATGTGTACTAGCTGCTTTCCCCGAAGCCAAAAAAAAAGCCCCCCAAAACAAAAAAAAAACACAAACCCTAGAAGTTGCTAGTAAAATACACAGTATCAGGTATTGCACATTGAGAAGGATAATGAGGCTACATGCACCATTTAATTTAATAAAGAGCTTGTTTGTGAGAACTCAAGTCTTAGTACAAAAACAAGAGGGACTCAGGGAGAGAGATACAGTGAGAACAATACACTGTAAACAAGAAACACTGGGGTACCCTCCGCCTTTTCGGCAAGGAGTATGTAAGAGACGTTAACTCGGTATTGCTTCGGGATGTATCATCCTCGGTTTTGGCGACATCCCAGTTACTGAGGCCAGAGGCAGAGCAGAACTTGCATGCCTTTTTCAACGTTTCCATCCAATTACTCTTCTTGTCTCTGGGATGAAGACATCTGTGCACAGACATATTCAGCAGACCTAAACTCGTGGGATTTTCAGAAGGTGGATTTTCTTTTTTTTTTTTTTTTAATCTTTAGGGAGAAAAGTGAGGAGGAGGAGGGAGGGTGGAGGAAAGGACATGTTTTACTTTCTTCAGAAAAGGCATAAAAATGAGAGTTTCTAATGTTCTTTTTTCTTTTAGCTTTGTCTGAATCAAAGAAACATTCCAAATGATGTATGCTAAACTCTTAGTTTAGTGCGCAGTCATGATTCAGGAAAAACCAAATCAGTATCACTCATTCCTTTACCAAGCCAGCTTATGAGCTTGGAGCCTACACCTATCATTCCATTCCTGGCTTTGCCAATCCCCAAAATTCAGCTATGGTTCTTGTTGGGGGTTGGGGAGGCTGGCACAGTCAGAGGATGCTAAGTACTCAAAATCCTGTGTAATTTTACATGGTATCATTATCTTATCCTGACCTTATGATTTTACAAAAAGCCTAATGTCCTATAATCATGTTTCTCTTTAGCTGGTATTAACCTTTCGGTGACTTCTCTCTTCTCTCTCTGTCTCTCTCTCGCACTCTCATAACTATCCTGTTAATCAATTGTGCACTGCAGATGGGGTCAAGGAAACCCACTTCCTCCTTTGATAGCCTCCAATGTTTCTACTCTTGGGGATAAAAGTGCTTTAAATGGAGTTATATTCTAGGAAAATCAATATATGATTACTGCAAAGATTTGTATTGATTGTCCTGTTGCATTGCAAAAAAGGCTCAAGAAAAATGGCATGGCGCTTTTCCCTTCCATTCCTACTCCACAGACTTTGTCGTGACTGTTTTGGGCAAGAAGGAAATGTTGGAACTTTATTTAATGACCTGAAGTTTTCATCATTCAATCCACTTACTTTTTTCTCTGCCCGAGAAAGTGTTCCCTTGTTACTCTCCAGCTTCTCCTCTATAATACCGGCCGACATCAGGGGCCGCCAGGAGAGTTCACAGACCTGAGGACTGTCTACTTCCGACAAGAGGGCTGTGCCAGAAACTGCAGGTTGCTTTCCTAATAGCCATTCTTCCCTTTTCATTCCTTTACAGAATCCTGATTTTGTTGGGAGCAGCAATGTACCCAGCTGAAAAATAGTTCTCTGTTTTCCCTTACCCATAGGTGTGACTAAGTGATTAAGTTTTGGGTAATGGAGTCTAGGTGGAGAGTGTCGGGCAGCGCTTCTGGGGGAGTTGCTTAAAAAGAGGGTGGGGGGTGACTCATCTGCCAGGAACATTTCACTCCTCCCTTCCTTTCTTCCTTCTTCCTACCTATAATGCAGATGAGCCATTGCGGGCTATAGAAATTCTCTTGTGACCATGAGAGAAACCTGAAGCTCGAAGCCAAGTCCAAAGTATGGCAGAGCATAAAGAATAAAGACCAAAGGGGCCAAGAACAATGGTGATTGTAGACCCACCAGAACAACCGTATTCTTTGTGGACTTCTTTCACGTGAAGCAAAAAGAAGTCCCTGTATTGTTTAAGCCACTGTTTTTCAGGTGTCTGATATTTCTAGCCAAATGTGAGACAGTTCTCCTGAAAAATGCCTAATTATGTGAGTTCTCAATGTCACACTGGCTAATAAAAAAATAAGTAACATTTATCTCTAGGGCAAATGTCGTAGGCAATGGCTACTGGGTGGTCCAAATACATTAAGGTGTCTGTAATCATTTAGTTGTTTTCTCAATCATTAGTGTTGAGAATTACTGTAGTAATACAGTCTTTAAGAAATTCAGTGTTTCTCTGTTATTTTTAGCTGTCCAGCTTCCATTTCCCCTTCTTCTAGCAATAGGACTCCAATTTTCATTTGGGAACTTTCTTCCCCCTGCAGTGTACATTCTTAATGGAACTGTTAGCAAGGTGCTCTGGCCTCCTCTAGCCAGAAGCAGGCACAAGATCCAGGCTAAACTCCCCTAGACTTTGATTAAGGCTTTGAGGCCCATTTAGATGGTTCTGGAATAAGAGCTACTTTATTATTATAAATTAAGACAGAGAACTTCCAAAAGCCTCCGCCTTACAGACAGAACATTCACTACTATGAAGTTCTTCCTAATGACTCATTGCCTAAGTGCTTTAAAATTCTCACTGAATACAGAAGTTGCTCACTGTAAAGTGTGTTGACTACTTACCTTCGATGGACTACTACAGTATTTCCTCTAAAAGCTGCAGCTTAACTAGAAGGTGACATTAAATGAAAAACTAAATTTTGGTAATAAAACAGGTAACCTATGGAGTGCTTCCTATGTGGCAGACATTATTCCCCAAAATTTAATATATAAACGAATATAATATTCATAATAACCTATGAGGTAAGCACTACTATTATTCCCTTTATTCGGAGGGGAAGATTGAGGCAGAGAGGTTAAGTAATTTGCCCAATGCCATCTAGTTTGTAAGTGGAAGAACCAGGATAGCTCCCAAAGCTACTGGGATAAATCTGTATACTCCTACATTGCTGGCGGCAAACACACTACTACAACTAGTTCAAGAATGTAATTTGGTAATGCATGCCAAGGACTACACATTTTTATATTAATACCTTTCACTTAATTAATTCCACTTGTAATAATATATTCAAGAGAAACCATCTAAATAAAGAAAACACAGATTTTTATTGCAGCATTATTCATAATGTTAGTGTAACTAAGTGGAAGTAACCTAACTTTTCAATAATGGGGAATAATTAGCTAAAATATAGTATATAAACAATGGATTATCGCTCAGTCATTGAAATGCATACATATTAAATTATGAAGAGACATGGGAAACACTTTGGTATTAAACAAAAAAGCAAAACACAAAATTACGTGCATTCAACAATAATACCTAAATTAACCTATGTATTCATATGGCCAATGACTGGAAATAAATACAGTATTTTTTTCAAAATAAAATAGCTGTGTTAGGAGAGTGGGACCGTGAGCAAGTCTGCTTCCCATTTTACTCTATTATTTTCAAAATTAAAAAAAAAAAAAAGGAAGAAAAGAGGTGGAAAACATGTTTTCAAGAAAGAAAGAGAAATGGCACGAAGTTCCCAACGCCCCAGGATGCTTCTGGATATTGACTGGGAAAGCCTGGCGTTCCCCCTTCACTGTAGATTAACTAGAATGCTACGAAGAAAGGGAAGCCTAACAACGCCAGGCTCTTATCCAGTCAAGGTAAATGAAGTTCGGCTGGCCAGGAGAGTAAATAAGATTAGTTATGGGCTCCAGGTCATCTACTCATGGAGGTCAGCGAGTGTGAGATTATTATCCTTGGTAGAAGAGCAGCAAAATAGCATTAAGGAATAAATTAATGAAAACGGTAGAAGATTATTTGAACGAAGGCCCTAATCAGTTTAGAGATTTCACTCAACTGCTCTGCTGGCCATCAGTCAAGCTCACGAAACAAATATGCTTGTCCTCTTAAGTCATTCCAGGAGATCTCCCTTTCTTGCTTCAAAGACATCCAATCTAAGGAAAGTCACGAATAAAGTTACCCCAGTTTGCTGTTACACCTCATACAAAACCCGCTGAAGCATCGAGGTGCATGCTACTCAAATAGCATGCACTTGGAAAGCAGACTATTTACAAAAAGATGCATAATTGCTAGTGCTATTCGGCCTTTGATTCCGAATAGAACATCATTCCATATCCATTCAGAAACGCTGAATTTACCAATGTGCAAACTGCATATTTTATTAAATAAACACAAACTAGGAGATAATGACATACATTTGTTTTCATTACAAGTAGTAATGCAATATTTCTCCAAGGCTTACTGCATTAGCATTTCTCTCCACGTTTCAAATGCCTTTGAACTTTCTGAAAAGCTACATCTGTTAGCTCCCGTGTATACAGCAGAAAGTTACCAAGTGAATTAAGTTTTAATATAAATTGCTTTGTTCACTATTAAGATTGATGTTGGACACACTGTACTGTAAGTTGCAAACTGCAATTACAATTCGTTGCAATTATCTTTGGTTGTTAATAGCACAAGATAGCATGTCACTTTCTACCGAGTGTATAATTTATCATTTGTGGGGTTTTTTTTTTTCCCTGTGAACTCTTGTGGTATTCCAAATGTATAATCTTGTTGTATTTATTTCCCAGTGGTCCAACAAAATGCACAGCAAGTGCTGACTAGAACAAACTCAAAAGCACTGCTATTGACAAGCCGTCACTTGAGCGGTAATGAACATTCTGCCTCCACTTTCACCTCGACGAACCAGCAGCTTTAATTTATGATAAAGCAAAGGAGAGGCAACCTCCAGGTTTATTATACCCTCAGTGCTGTTTCAAATAAAGTAATTAGAAGGTCAAGAGACAGGTCTGCAAAGCCAAATATAAATGCAACCCTTCTGTACCGACACTAAAAAAAAAAAAAAAAAGGACTCGTGTGTTCAAAGAGCATTTTATCCATCTTTCTTCTTCAGAGCGGGGCAAGTCAGGTTTTTTTTTTTCCTTCTTCTTTTTTTTAATACTACCGTAACCAATCAGAAACAGTGGCAGCACCGTTCTTTCACTCTCTAATTTGCTCCATATGGAGTATGAACAGCGCACCTAGGAGCCGCAGTCCTCAGAAGAACATGACTGACTAGTCCAAAAAACGGCTCTGAACTGCAAACTTAGGGCAGGTGATCAGGATTTTTTTTTTTTTCTTTAAATAAAGAAAACCCCATAGGAGAAGCGATGAAAAAGTACTGGAGAAATCCTACTGCTAGAACAGAAGCCCACAAATAAATAACTTTAAAAATCTATTTTTTAAAAAACATTTCACTTTAAAATTTTTCTTGAAAAAAATACCCGAGGAAAAGGGGTTGGCTGGGAGAAAAATGAACCTTTCGACATGTTTTGTTTTCAGTGATGGAAGAAACAATGATCATAAACCAGCACGTTGTTTTTAAGGAACTATCTATAATATCATACTTTATATTATAGGATCCTAATTTTGCATACACTGTATTCTGGGGTTACTTTCCTATCTCTTTTTTTCTCCTACATAACAATGACACCATCTTAAAAATTCTCCTAAAGGCCATGAAACCAAATGGTCTTGACTATATGCTCAGCCTACCCTCCGAGGAAGGAGGTTTGACAATTTTAAGAGCCTCTTCTAAGCCAGCTGCTCTCAAATGTTTCGATCCATGGATTACTGTAGTAGGAAATAATGTTCCATGAATCTACTCCATTTCTCCCAATTAGCTACTGTTTCAAGCCCTTCTCTCAGCCCCTAAATGAAAGGAAAAGGGAAAGGAAGACAGACGGAAAGAGGAGGAAATACAGAGGGAAGGAGAGAGAAAAGATGAGAGGAAGAAAGAGACAAAACCAGAACTCAACCAGCTTCTGCACAGGTAGCTGCGGTGTGTGTCATGCATACCACGTGCTACGTTGTGTTATGCTGGAAAAACAGTTTTTCAAAAAAACTAATCTTCCAAAGTGATACAAGTCAGTCTTGGTGCCATAAGCTAGGAAAATTCCAAAAGCTACTTGAAAGCTATTATAATCATCCTGGTCCACCTCTTTTGGAGGTCCGTGGAATGTATACTCCAAAAGACTTTCTGAAATAGCATTTTGTTGTGTCATTTTTGCTTAAAGTAATTTTTACCATCATCTATTCAAGTAGTTGGTCTAATTGCACTTGATTATATAAGTGGTGGAAACGTATGTAATCTCATAATTGGAACATGTAATTATGTTATAAAAATCCTTATGAAACTGTAAAACAGAAAGTGGAGTATAAGCAGGTGGTTCTTTTTTGTCTCCACCCAGAAAACTAACTGAAGCAATGACTCTTCGTGGTGTGGCAGGAACTGGGTCTATTTTGTGTCCTCATCTACCAGATGGGATGGGCAGCGCTGGTCTAAGACCACACTGTTAATGCTAGTGACAAACAGTATTTACGAGTCAAGTATTAATAAAGGGACAACATCTCTACCCTAAAATCCAACTAAGCACATTAAAGGCAAAATAGTATTGAATTTCTAAGGCATAAAGTATAATATCTAGGCTGGTTGCTTCAATCCAGAAACATGTTTTCTTCTGTTCTACCCTTTTTTTGTTGTTGTTTATTTAATATTTTACTCTAAAATGTAATCCTCCTGATAATTTGTACAATTAGTGGGAAAATAAGTGCAGAAATAAACTAGGTAATTTTCCAAATATCCTTTGGCAATTTGGAATGGCAATTTCAGCCGCCATTTCTCCAGCTAGGTAAAACAAGAAGGATTTGATCTGAATTCCTGTATCTCCTCTCCTCCTCCTTTGCTGTTCTTTCAACTGGAGGTGCTAATGAGGAGTGAAGTGTTCGAAATGCTGGGCTGTGCGGTGCAATCAGAAGCGCAGAGCCTGAGTAATTCAGACCGGAAAGTGAGACTTGTTTCACCGGCTGTAAACTTCCATCTCAGCGGAAGCCCTGACAATGGTATGCTGAGATGTCAAATCTCCACCAGACGGGAAATTCTCCAAGAGGAGAGCCAGTTCTCTTATTCCTTTCCCACAGGAGACCCTATATACCAAAGGGATATGGAAATAGAGGAGCTCCTGCTTTCTGCCTTAGGGGCCCATCACTGAGGTAGGTTTTTAGGAAAATGTAAAGGAATTATGGTTCATGATCGCTGTCTATGCGGACCTTCCATGCAGGACAAAGCCCAGCACTTGGAAGATCTGCCAACGACTTTCGCATATATCCATTAGATGTATAAACTGTTACTCAGGAATTTTAAATGGTTCTGTGGGTGTGACAGAGACTAAAAAAGAAAAGCATGGTGCCTACAAGACACACTGCCGGTTACCTCCCCAACAACCGTTCCCTCCTTCGTCCTTGCCAACAGGATCCCTATTTTATTCAGGTATTCAACACTCAGAGGAAGCTGCCTCTACTGCCAGCTCCCGGAGTAAATGGGTTAATAGGCCAGTAATGTAATCTCATAATTGGAACATGTAATTATGTTGTAAAAATCCTTATGAAATCGTAGAACAGAAGGTACATGAGTACGGTAGGTGCTTCATTTCCCTCACCAATCTTTGGTTTAGGGGTTGACATGTGACTCAGATCTGGGCAATGAAACCTGAGGAAAGGTCACCTGAGAGCTTCTAGGGAGGATTTCCTCACTCTTGAGAAGGAGACAATGGAAGAGTTGATCTCCTTCCATCTCTGTTGTTTCTACATCTGGGTGTGATGCCTGGAGCTACTGTGGCCACTTGAAGCGTGAAGGCAGCCAGCATGAGGCGAAGGTGATGATGGCAGAGCTTGAAGAGAGAAGCATTCGGGTCTTTAATGACATCACTGGGCCTATGATCATATCACGCCTACAGCTGTCCTGCTTCCAAACTTCCCGTAATGTGAGATAATAATTGCTCTTGTTTAAGCCAATTTGAATCAGGGTACAATTTGATACTGTGCCCATTTGTCCATTATGGAAGGGTAACATTTGCGTTTTTAGCTTAGCTATGAGCATGCCAACGCAACCTGAATTTAGACCTCACTCACTAAAATTAAACTGGTATCTGTATGTATTACTGGTGGCATTTTTTAAATTGGTGTAGTCCTTTTGGAGAGAATTTTGTCAATACATATCAAGAGCTATAAAGAGGCTTGTAAATTTTGATCAAGGATTTTACTTTGGGCAAGCTATCCCAGGGAAATAATCCAAAACCTGGAGAAATAAATAGTCTGTATTTGATAGAGTATTATGCATCCATTAGGACTGTTAGTAAAGTGAAAAATTATTACAAGTGAAAGAGAATACCAGGATAATAATAATGATGATGATAATAATATAAAACTCAACATGTGCGTATGTGTTAAGAGCTTGGAAGAATGGCTACCACAATGGTTACACAGGTAGTGTCACGGTGGGGAATCAGGGGGTGAGTTGTTTTTTCCTGTTCCAAATTTCCTAAATAGCAAAAATATTTATATTTGAAATTTCTACTCTACATTATTCAGCTGCTTAGTACAATTTGTGGGCAAGACTGATTGAAAATGTCTAGAGAGAGAGCCTGGGCTAGCTTGGGGAAAAGGCTTGAGGCAGATGCAGAAAGCTCATTAGCACAAGGATTTCTTCACAACTAGTTGGATTTCTCTTTTAAACTCTGACTTTTCTTTCTTTCTTTTTTTGTTAAAAGAGATGATTATTCCATGATTTGGGTAAGGTGAACAAAAATAGTTAACACATATGAGATGGTGAGCTAACACACCTTCACTGAAAGAAGCCCATTAGGGAAAATCCCAATTTCTAAATAAGAAAGAAAATGCCAACTGCTTTGATTCAAGTGTCCTGCTTCAGAATAAATTTGCCTGGAAGTGCAAGGTGGGGGCTGGGAAGTATTGCATTCTTTAAATAAAAGCAGGGATATAGATGCTTCTTCTAATCTAAGCCAACAATGGCACTGGTGACAGCGTCCCAAGGAAGCTCACACTATTCCACATAATTAAGAGGGATTGTTGGCATCACAGGAACCAGGAATGTTCTGGAGATTAACTGCCTGCTTCATTGCTAATGACTGCCCAATTTCTTTAGACTAATTGGTGCAATCTACATTTTTGCAGCAAAGATGAAGTATCAACTTGATTTGGTGTCGATAAAAAATTGATGGATGCTTCTGACTGCTACTTCTCAACAATACATGGATTATTACTAGTATAATTATCATAAATGACAAAACATGGGCAAGTGGTGATTACAAGTCTAATTCTATCTTGAGGTTTTAATGGCATAAACCACTCAGGCTTTACACTCATGATTTACCGCATCATCAGAATCCCTGAAAGGATTACCCTTGGGTGAATGCCACTCATTATCTTACCAATAATGCACTAGTTTGGCCCAACATGGAACAAATAATCAAGGCTGAATTCTTAGAAAAGCCCTTTTAAAATATACAAATCTCTAGTCTAAGAAGGAGGCCTGAACCTACCAATATCCTTCTCTTCATTTCTGGATATTATAGCTGTATTCTGCTCTGGCATGTACAGAGGCTAGGAGTCTCTATGCCACACAACAGCCTTCCAAGGGGTATGCCAAAGCCTGGAGATGCTTGGTTATTGCCAATCAAACACGGCCAGGGCTATCAACCAGAAAGAAAGAAAGAAGGCTATAAACCTCACATATTCCTACCTGGCTGGGCACAAATACTAGTTCTGTGGACTGGCCCTTCTTTGGGGGAAGGGGACAGGGAGAAAGACAGGAAGGAGGTACTTACTGTTGTTATTCTTGGGGACTGCTTTTAGAGAGCACTAAACAACGTGTGCTACAATAAAGCACATAAAACGCACAGGCATTTGGGGTGTTAAATGAAGCAGCTCGAGTATTAGGGAGATCCTAGACTGGGACTGCAAATAAAATGTCCCCAAAGTCCAGGCAGGCAACCAAGGAGCAAAGCAGCCTGAGGGGTAGTGGCAACTAGGCAGGAGATACCCCCTCTAAAATGGGCAGCTCCCCACTGTTGCCAAGTGTTGTTGCTAGGTTGAAGGGGACCAGTGTTGTCATCTCTCACGTTTTTTTCAAGAAAAGTCACAAGTCTTCATCTTTCTGTGAAACATCCAGATTGTATTAATAAATTGTTGGCAAACAATTGTATTGTTAGCATAATGGTTAAGAGGGTAGATTCTGGGATGAGACCGTTTGGATTTGGGTTAGTTTGGTTAACATTTGGGACCTGTTGCTTAATCTGAGTCTCAGTTTCCTCATCTGTGAAATGCGGATAGTAACTGTCATCTGTCTCATAGAGTCGTCTGAGGATTAAATGAAGTTATAAATGAAGATGTCTAAAATAATCCTGAAACGTAGTAAGTGCCCAATGGCTGCTGTTGTTCCCTAAGGCTAGACATGGCCTGCTGGTTTATTAATAGTTTGTGACCCCTGCTGCCATACAGAAGGCAGGATAGGACACTGGCCAAGAGCACTGGCTCTACAGCACATTGTGTCTGTTCCAATCCTGTTTCTCCCGCCTGCTGGAGGCTGTCCGACCTTGTAAGTGTCTCTACATGAAGCCATGAAGCGTCAGCTTCCTCATCTGGCAAACAGAGATAATAAACTACCTGCTTCATAGAATAGTGTGAGGATGAAACGAAATAATCTCTGTGAAGTGTGCAGAACAGTGTTTGGCATATGGTAAACACAAGGTAAACAGTAGCAGTCATTATTCATAGTATTTGGTAAGTTGAATTTTTCCAAAGTTTCAAAATTTTAAATCTTTTTTTTCCCCCCGAAGCTGATCTAAATTTTCTACTCTTGTCCCATTACCTTCTGCCATGGGTATTTGTGCCACGGGCACAGCTTTATTATTTTATTTGTTATTAACTACAACAAATTCATTTTTGATAACTGATCTATTCATTTTTGAAAATTGCTTCTTAAGGCACTACTTCAATGATTACAACTGTTACCAAGTGCAAACAACAACCGCAGACAAAAACTCTGTTTGTGTAGGTGGCGTACAATCCTAGGGGTGAAGGTTGCTATAATCACCCTTGGGGCCACACCATGCTGATGTTTAATATTTAACATGGAACATAATTGTTTTTGTAATACGTAAATATCTGACAATTTCCAGTTCAAGGGAAACTGCAGTTGAAATTTCCAGGACACTTCTTGTCATTCAAAAATACCTGAAAATCCAGGTAAAATTTATAGCACACACTTTAGGCAGGCTAGACTTGTGCAAGTGACACGAGAATGCCTTTCTCCAGTGGAGTGACAAGGATGATTCCTTGGTTCATTCAATGAGGTTCCGCACTTTGCCTCATGGTGCAGCTCACACTGGGGGCCCCCGTAAGTCCTTTAAAACAGATAGAGGGCTTTGACCAAAGCACTGCACACCCCTGAAAACCAAAGTGCAGATATCACTAGCAAAGGAAAATGCATTTCCTATAAAATACTCGTGAGTGAGAAAGGATACAGATTATACTAAGAAGTGTCAACAGGCACAAAATATTGAAAGGGGACATGCTTCAAGTCACCAAAGTTCCTCTATCACTCACTCATGACTTTCAAATACCCTTCTTAGTGTATGGAGAATCTCGCACAGGCATACCTCAGAGATATTGTGGGTCCAGTTCCAGATATCCTCAATAAAGCGAATATTGTGATAAAGCAAGTCGCGCAACGTTTTGGTTTCTTAGCGTATATAAAATTATATTTACACTATACTGTAGTCTATATTGTTCTAAGTATGCAATGGCATTATGTCAAAAAAACAATACACATAACTTAATTTAAAAATACTTGATTGCTAAAAAATGCTAACAATCATCTGCTCCTTTAGTGGGTCATAATCTTTTAGCTGGTGGAGGGTCTTGCCTCGATGTTGATGGCTGTTGACTAATCAGGGTGGTGGTTGCTGAAGGCCAGGGTAGCTGTGGCCATTTCTTAAAAGAAGGTAACAATGAAGTTTGCTGCATCAATTGACCGTTCCTTTGACAAAAGATTTCTGTGTAGTGTGAGATGCTGTTTGATAGCATTTTACCCACAGTTGAACTTATTTCAAAACTGAAGTCAATCCTCTCAAATCCTGCTGTTGCTTTATCAACTAAGTTAATGGAATATTCCAAATCCCTTATTGTCATTTCAACAATGTTCACAGTATCTTCACCAGGAGTAGATTCCAACCCAAGAAACCCCTTTCTTTGCTCATCCATAAGAAGCAATTCCTCGTCCACTCAAGTTTTATCATGAGATTGCAGCAATTCAGTTACATCGTTAGGCTCCACTTCTAATTCTGGTTTTCTTGCTATTTCTACCACATCTGCAGTTACTTCCTCCACTGAAGACTTGAACTCCTCAAACTCAACTGTGAGGGTTGCAATCGACTTGTTGCAAATTCCTGTTAAAGCTGATATTTTGATGTCCTCCCATGAATCATGAAAGTTCTTTTATTATTTTTCTGAGATAGGGTCTTGCTCTGTTGCTGGGGCTAGAGTGTAGTCTTGTCATCATAGCTCAATGTAACCCCAAACTCCCAGGCTCAGTGATCCTCTTGCCCCATTCTTCCAAGTAGCTGGGACTACAGGCACACACCACTATACCTGGCTAATTTTTAAAATTTTTGTAGAAATAAGGGTCTCGCTATGTTGCTCTGGCCGGTCTTGAACTCCTGGCCTCAAGCAATTCTCCCACCTCAGCCTCCCAAAGTGCTAGGATTACAGGTGTAAGCCACAGTGTCCAGCCTGTCAATGAGCAACAATATTTTGAAAGGAATCTTTTTCTGTGAGCAGTAGGTCTCAGCAGTGTGCTTAGAATATTCAGTAAACCATGCTATAAACAGATGTGCTGTCATTTAGACTTTGTGGTTACATATATAGAGCACAGGAAGAGTAGATTAAGCGTAATTCTTAAGGGCCCTTGGACTTTCAGAATGGCTTAAACTTAAAGTCAACAGCTGCATTAGACCCTAACAAGAGAGTCAACCAGTCCTTTAAAGCTTTGAAAACAATCACTGACTTCTTCGCTTTAGCTATGAAAGTCCTAGATGGCATCTTCTTCCAATACCAGGCTGTTTTGTCTACACTGTTTTGTTTAGTGTAGCCACTTTCATTAAGGATGTTAGCTAGATCTTCTGGATAACTTGCTGCAGCTCCTCCATCAGCTCTTGCTGTTTCACCTTGCACTGTTATGTTATGGAGACAGCTTCTTTCCTTAAACCTCATGAACCAGCGCTGCTGGCTTTCAACTTTTCTGCAGCTTCCTTGCCCCTCTCAGCCTTTATACGATTGAAGAGAGTTAGGGCCTTGCTCTGGATTAGGCTTTAACTTAAGGGAATGTTGTGGCTGGTTTGATCTTCTATACAGACCACTAAAACTTTCTCCATCTCAGCAATAAGGCTGTTTCACCTACTTATCATTCATATGTTCACTGGAGTAGCACTTTAATTTCCTGCAAGAACTTTTCCTTTGCATTCACAACTTGGCTGTTTGGCACAAAAGACCTAGTTTTTGGCCTATCTCGGCTTTTGACAGGCCTTCCTCACTAAGCTTAATCATTTCTAGCTTTTGATTTAAAGTGACAGACATGTGACTTTTCCTTTCACTCGAACACTTAGAGGCCATGGTAGATTTATTAATCGGCCTAATTTTAATATTGTCGTGTCTCAGGGAATAGGGTGGCCCAAGGAGAGGGAGAGAGACAGGGGAATGGCCAGTTGGTGGAGAAGTCGGAACATACACAACATTAATTAAGTTTGCCATCTTATATAGGTGCAGTTCATGGTGCTCCAAAACAATTACAACACTAATATGAAAGATCACTGATCACAGATCCCCATAACAGAGATAACGATAATGAAAAATTTTGAAATATTGTGCAAATTACCAAAACATAACACAGAGACACAAAGTGAGCACATGCTGTTGAAAAAATGGCACTGATGGACTGGCTCAATGCAAGGTTTCCACAAACCTTCAATTTGCAAAAAAACACCCTATCTGTGAAACACAATAAAGTGAAGCACAATAAAAGGTATGCTGTATGCCTGTTACAGCTATTTGGGGAAAAAATTATGGGTGTGATCTGGTATTCTGAGAACTACCAGACGCTCAGGTACAGGCTCCTGCTTTCTAATATCAAATTTTACTCTGTGACTCACCAGGTAATCTCTGACCGGGTCCTCTACGAAGTCTCGAATCACTGAAAGTGAGTGCATATATACGAAAGAGTTGTGCTTTGCAACTGGAAGTCATCAGAAACCTTCCAAAAGAAATTTCTCCTCTAGCTAAGGCTCTCTATAGCTTCTTGTTATTTTGTGTGCCTAGTTACGGATATTACAACTCTAAGTACATTAATTGTTTTCTCTGAGATTAATTGTGTATCATTTAAATATTAAAAAGTGTAACGACAGTAACGCCATCCTCAATGACTTCAATGTCATCCCCTCCTGCATGTGAAGGTCATCAGATGCACAGGAGTCCAGGGTGGGTAAGATGAAAGTGAGGTTCCCTCTGGAAATACTCTGGAGTAACCAACCACCCTCCTTCGTCTCCCCTCCCCTCCAGAAGACTCACAATTTAAAAAGTCCCGAATCCAATACGAGATATCGCTTACTGTCGGGGATGCACATACCAGAGGAAGTGCTGGGGGTCAAGGAAATCTGTGAGTCAGAGAAAGATGTTGGTATGCAAGACTGAAGATATACCAGCTGGCCCACGGCTTCAGCTGGTTTCCAGAGGCCAGGAAGAAATTAGTCTCACAGTTCAGTTGAAAGAACACCTGGCCATTCTGCCAGGGGCACGAATTCACTGTTGAACAGGGTTATCTTTGTTTCCACACCAAACACACCTAGGAATTAAGTTCTTTAAACTCCCATGACTCTCATTGTCCTAAATTGCCCGCCTTCATGAAAATCGGGAGGTAGAGAAGAGTGGGGAGGAACCGGCTGTGAAAATATTGGTGTCCACAGGACTGATTTTAAGGGCTAGAATATTCTTCCCTTGACTATTACAACTGGGTGGGAGCGTGCCATACTGATCTCCCGGGTACATTTTACTTAAGATTTACTGATGTGAAAAGCTACGAGGGAAGGAATTGTATTAATAATTAGCACCCTGCCCACAGCCAAAAAGACCTATCTATTAGAGCTACTGAGACTTAATACAGTGCTCACATTAGCTCAATGTTCTCCTGTCTTTTGGGGTTGCACGAAGCTCACAGTGACAGTCAAAAACAGACTCAAGGTTTTCATTGCCATGCAAGTTTATGAGTGTGGGAAACATCGCTTTACGGCGGAACCTTTAACGCTGACACTTACTCCTCTTCTTCCAGAGGAGGGTCAGGTTGAGTCTTGCCGTGGAGCACTGAGGAGTGTGGCTGGGTAGGGTGAGTCATGGAGGAAGCTACATGATCACGGAGAAGATCACTCGGCTGGATTCAAAGCAGAAAAGCCAGATGTGTATCTCGGAGGCAGGTGGGACGGGGTGGTGGTGGAGAAGCCGGCAACTTGTGAAGGCAGAACCTGCTGGCAAACCCCACTGGCACAAGACTTGGTGGGAGGCCTGGGCAGACAGTGTGGAATGCAGCCTGGGAACTGGGCTCCTGGGAGATACCATCTTGGAACCAGTACCAGGCACTGATCTTTGGAAAAACCCCACCTGCAGACTTTTTTTTTTAATTTAATTTTTACCAGCTTTGCTGAGGAATAAGTCACATAGCCAACCTGCAGATTTTAACGCTCACTTGTCCTTCTTCTGCAGATTCTCACTCTCTTTTCTTGACTTAACTGTTTCTCAACATCTATCATTTTTCTTTCTTGCTCTACCGCTCAGCTTACCAAGCCTTACATATGGATTTTTTGTTTTTCAATTGAAGTACAGTTTTACACATTTTAACAGAAGTTTGATGAACTGGAAATCAGTTTTAAAAATATGGAAATCATTTTATACTCGCAGAAAATTTACAAGAATAACACCCTAAAACACCCACATACCCTTTATCCAAATTCATCAATTGTTGTATCTCCTGCAATATTGTTTTCTGAGGCCATTCACTGCTCAGTTAAACCGCCACAGTTACAACAGTGACAAAAGGAGTCTGTAGCACCCTATGACATGTACTTAATACCCACCCTGTGATGACCCGGCGCTGGGGGGATGTGTAGAGGACAGACGGCAGCTCCTTTCCTCAAAGAGTTTACAATCTGGTTCTTAGGTCCCAACTGCCGCAGTCAAGCTGCTAGACTTACTGAAGATAAAGTCTGAGCTTTTGGAGATACCTTTGTTTGTGGGTGCTGGGGTGGGGAAGGAATTTGCAAGAAACTGTAGTTCCTAGCAGGAACATTAATTTGGCAATTTAGCATTTCCCCAAATGGGTCAAACAGTATCAGTAACTTGGCATAGTGGGATGCATTAAGCGGGGAATAAAGGTGGAGGGGGTTCCTTGGTCAAATACATCTGGGAAATATTTATTTAGACGACGTTTATCAAGCGCAGTTTTCTAGGCTGCAGTTTTTCCTCAGAGCCTTTACTGGGCTCTGCTAAGGGTTTCGTGAATCTCCAAGAAAGGGGGAGAGGTATATAGTATGTAATATTCTCTATTTCCTAAATGACACTGGGTCAGCCCCACAGGACCAGTGTTCCATTGAACATCCTTTGGAAGTGTCAAGGAAATTTATACTCTTGAATAAAAAAAAAACCTAGAAAAATTTGTGAAGTAATATGCAAACGACTGCAAATTATCACAGCCCAAGTCCATAAGTACAAAGTAGACAGCAAATAAAACAGGATGATTAATCAGAGAAAAAGCAGGAAACTCACACTTAAGAAGAATAGAGTTTAGTAGAGTATTTATGCAATATTGTTGGTAGGTTCATTAATTTTTGGTTTGTGTGTGTGTGTGTGTGTGTGTGTGTGTGGACACCCTAGCTTCAGAAGTTCATTAGCTTTTAACTGTATCACTATTACTACTCAGAAACCTAAATTAGCTCCCAAATACTCAGTGGATCAGGTCTGGATTTATCAAAGGCAATGGAGGGACCTATGTTTATTGAGTATCTATTAAGTGTCAGGTGATTCTTTATCTTCAAAAACTCATAAAGTAGCGGGTAGTTTATTTGCATTGTCCCTTGTTCTTGACTCTATCCTCAGCACCAGCACGGGGGCCGACACATAGCAGGTACTCAATAAACATTCTGGAATGAAAACGAACCCGTTTCACAGTGTGACAATGAATTAATCAGATGGATTTCCATAGCTGAATTTCATTATTTAAAGGAGTTTCATCATTAGACCAAAGAGGTCATTAGCTGGTGGCCTGCAGCCTGCAGACAAGTGTTTTATTTGGCTTGTAGAGTATTTTAAAATAAATCAACAACATTTAAGAGTTGACAGATTTTTGACGGAGTCCAGATTTCAAGCTTCTGAAATATGAGAAGATCGGGCAACACTGAACCAGCAATCCCACAAGGCCATATCGGTGCGGAGCAGGGTGGCAGCTGTTTGCCACCGTCCCCACCACTGTCTATTGTCTCCATGCAACGGAGGCCATGTTGCTGTTGCCAGCGATCACTGTGCTGCTGTTCCTGGGCACGGCAGGCATTTGAGCTTGTGCCTTCGGATCTATTAGTAGCAATAATTAATCCTAAACACCATTATATCTATTAATTCACAACTCAGTGAGATGAGTATTCTTATCATCTCCATTTTCAGAAGAGCCAAACAGTGAGGGGGTAAATAATTTGCTCCAGGTCTCATGTCTAGTAAGCGGCACGGTGGGTTTTGAACTCAGACCGTCTGGCACCAGAGCTGTGCTCTTTGTGACCTTGATCTGCTGTCTCTGTTACACGGCCGCACTTTACTATTCTGAATTGCATCCAAATTTTTCATGTATGTACATCTTGTATCCCCCAAAACCATATTGGCCTCGACAGCATGAAATGCATATTTCCTTTGTATTTCACTGAGCAGATTTTTCCCCCCAAATATCTTTTTATTTAACTTGATCAGGACAATCTGTGTAAGTAAACACATTTTATAATTCCCCCAACCTCCATCAGGAAACCAGCCAAAGTCTGGCTCCCCAAGAGTAAGCTCAATGTTGACCGAGGCTGCCACAGGCGAGCAGCCCCACAGAGCGGAGAATGAAAGTCGGCCTTCGCATTTCTCACGATGACAAACTCCGCTGGCTTGTGTTACACATACGCTAGGCTGATGACTGGAATACACAGTATTACGTTTCATCGATCCCTCATTTGGTTCAGTGTGGGTTTACCCAAACAGCTGGCTTGGAGCCTATCCTTTCACTTAAATTAGTTCTAGTTCTCTACAGTTCTGATTTACTGACAAAGCACTCTCTTTATCTCCTAGTGGCATAAGAGTTTTGTCCAGGCAGAAACTGTGGTTGGTATTAACACAATTGGGCCATGTGGGTCATCTAACATTCCCATGTGGGGCACTGACTAGAGAAAGGGATTTTAATTCTCAATTAGTCTGTATCAGGAAAGGAACTGTATTTTCCATTATTCCTTTACTGTGGATTCTGATTCATAAAGTATCTTCAGGAAAACACATTTTACGTTACTGAGCCTTTGATTTCCCAGGGAAACTAATAAATAATCAACAAAAATATGATTAAAGACTGCTTGAACTACCATCCGAAAAGGAACTCTAGCCAGCAAAGAATCTTTCTGATCCAAATCTTTTTATTCCTAGAAACAGAATTCTTACTTAGCCTTTCAAAAGCCTGATGAAGGCTTCAGCTAAGTTTTGACATAAGATTTTCATATTCAAAATATCTGTTGAAATAAGGGGAGAAGGGATATGGATCTTGAAACTGCATTAGTCTGAAATAGAGCTTAGTAAGCTAGAAAGGGAAATTACTTCTCTGTAATTGGAATTCTCTCCTAAAAAATCCCTTTGAAATCATGTTCAGCTACTTTCCCATTATGTGTCCCAGAGAAGCCAACCTTAACCCTTTCTGGAACTGCCCATCAGAAAAATTATTTGATATTTATAAACTGCTCTGGGAAGAAATTCTTGAGCAATGGTCTGTGTCATCAAAGAACTTAATAATGAATTATTAGTGGAGTCCTAGGCACAGTTAAAAAAAAAAAAAAAAAGCTTTTCTGGGACACTTCTTCCCATCAATACATTGAAATTTACATTTATATACTACATTAATCTTGGGAAAACAAAGCAGTTGCCAGAAAACTTCCCAATCTGGGTTCCTTTGCCTTTGAAATGAAATAACTAAATTCTGCTTCAGCACAGTTGTTAACCTTAGACTGGAGCTTCTTTGATGGCGGGGACTGTGTTTGATCCTTTTTGTATCTTTCATGCTAGTATACAGTAGTTGTTTGATAAATGCTTCATGAGTCATAAGCGAATGGATGAGAGATAGCCGGATAAGCCTGGCATGCTACTTAATGTCTATTCTTCTCAGGTTTTCTCATCTGTAAAATGGTAATATTATCTTCTTCAAATAACTATTATGAGGTTTAAATGATATAATACAGGTAATATGTATTACACATATAACTTTAACAGTGTTTGGGACCTAGCTATATTATATAACCATTAACATACTAAGATAGCTAATAATACAACAATTCTATATATTGTGTGTGTCTATATACATACATATATATATAATGCATATAATAAAAATACTAAGCCAAATTCCTATGAAGGCCACTAGAAAAATGGGATGGAAGAATATTCGACTTCCTTTAACATCTACCTCAATGTGAAGATGAGAAACCTGGTACAGCCTAGAGACATCCCATAATGCTAAGGTACTCTACTGGATTCCCACATCATCAAGCTACACAACTTCATCACATCAGAAATGGTGCCTGGTATCAAAACCAAAAGAGGGGTCATTTGGCCTATGGGAAAATTCTCATATACATGTGTGACGTGTCCCATTTTGAATTTGTCCTCTCTTTTTATGGATGTAAACTCATTAAATGGCATGTGGTATCTAACATGGGTGTTTACTTGATAGCCACATTCTAGTTCCATTGGATAGCTTAGCTCATAATAATGATGAGTACCCATCAACTTATATTCAATTTGGAAGATATTTATATCCATGGAATAACCCAACATGGAATATTCTGCTACTGGCTGAATTTCTAATAGGATCTTTTCCCTAAAGATATAACATGCTAAGATCATCAAACATTTTCTATGCCTATTTCTTAATTATCATTTTTAAAAGTTATAATGCAATAATAATAATTTGTTACCCAGAATTTAAAGTAAAATCAGTTTTGGTACAATGCCTTTTGTGTTCCAACAAAACCTCTAGAGGGAAGTCATTAAAAAACATGAAGTACCATACAAATATCAGATAGTATACGAGTCATAGAAGAGAATCGTATTTTACTCTATCAAGAACTGAAGTACTAAAAGGACAGAGGCTATTGTTCTCTGTTTCAGAGTAATATAGCTTAATGTTCTCACAGAAATTACATTCGTTCTTAGCAAGGAATAACATTAAACATGACACCCACTAAAGAGATGTCTCATCATCCTTTTAAAGAAAGAATATAAAATGTAAAGTGACTTAAGATCATTTTTTACAGCAAGGCTGTCAACCGTCAGTTAAATACGTGTTGAGAAGATGGAGACTTCCTTTTGAAAACCCAAACTTTCTCTATGATATTTCCTAGGACAGTATCTCTATAGAAAATTCTGCATGGAGATGTAGACCAGGGAAATGTAACACCAGAAAAATCTGCAAAATCTCATTTTTCTACTTTGTGCTTAAGGGTTAATTGGATATAGGTAGGTGATGATGATGATGACAAGTAATGTAAATAAATCAACTTACTTGTTTAAACAAAATAACAGATGTTGGCTAGATCCTTTCTTCTTCCCATAAATCCGTACCTAGGATCTCACGATCCAATTCTGGGATCAGCTCGTACCAACAGCTCTTGGAGGAGGACTCTCTCACAAATGTCTGCCCCCCGACGCCGGCATCAGTGGTCAGCTGGCATCAACACAGGGCAGCCAATCACAAGCCCCAGAGTTCCCCCTGCCATCCAGAGTTGATAAAAGGCAGGAAGGGTACCATTATCTCTTTAGCTCTTCCCAGAATTCCATAGCGGTCACCACTGGAAAGCTTGGGTTGCTATTTCCCAGAAAGAGGAAACATCTATTTCATAGTATTTCTCTTTTGCCCTAGGACTCAGCTCAAGGCTGCACGTAGAACGGTAGGACAGCTGGCTTTCTACGCCAGAGCCCCCCAAGGGAGGATGTGCCAAAGTGAGCCCACCTGCTTCCCGTGACGAGTCAACAAAAGCCTGTGCTGCTTTCCTCACAGGTGTCTTCACTTCTCTAGCAGGCCAGGTGCTAGAAAAGTAACCTCCAAACACTTCCCAACACCTCTGAGATCACTAGAAAGTGCAATTATTCTGTACAGTAAAAGAAGCATGAAAGGATCAGGCTCCCAGGATGAGGCCCTCTTGACATCTGAGTCATTAGAGTTTGCAGATGTGTGTGTTGTGTGTCTGGGAGATACATGACATGTACATGTGTTAAGGACACTAAGGAATAATCACATCTCCTACCTTCAAGGAGCTTCCAATAGAAGCTCTTTTGTCAATAGACAAAAAGAAATTAAGTCAACAGAAATACAGTGCATATTTAAAAAATTGTAAGAGGAGGAAGTACTTCAGAGACTGAATAGATGAAAGTGAGCAAATGGAATTGTCAACAACATTTTGCAAACTCTCAATTCAATGAGAATTTCAAAGTCCATTCATTTTTTCCATGCCTCTGAGTCTCCTCTGGCAATTAAGGGCACTGCATCTCAGCCTTTCCAATATCTCAGGATACAACATACCAGAGAAAGGAAATAGGGGCACCCAGATAAAAGGCTTTCAGCAATTCCCAATACAGGGGGCTACAAATCAAAACTGGGTTATCCACACTCCACACTCGGCTTACAAGTCGAGTACATTGTGCTCATTCATCCGTCCAACACATACGTAGTGAGTGCACACGTGTCAGGCACTGAGCTAGGCTCAAGACATGTAATAACGGGTAAGACAGACATAGTCCTTGCTCTCACAAAGTTTGCATTTCAGTGGGGAGACAGGATAAATCTGTAGCCAAACAAATAGGTATTTCAGAAAGAGCTACGCGCTCTCAGGAAGAAGGGCCAGGATGACGTACTGACTGTTCAGGGGATGGGGAGGTAACTTTGCAGAGGAAGTCAGGGAAGGGCTCTCTAAGGAGTTGACGTTGAATAAAACAAATGCAAAGGTCAGGGGGACAGAAGACATCAGGCCAAGAGACTAGCAAGTGCAAAGGCCTGGAGACAAAAACACACTCTGTGAGCTGGGAGGAACAGAGTGGAGCCCAGCGTGGCACGGTGAATGAGGGATGAGTGCACGACGTGGCAGGTCGGGTCAGATCTGAGTGAGACTGGTTTTTGTTCTACATGGGACACAAGGTCTTAAGCAGGGTAATGACATGGTCTGACATAAGGTTTTTATTTTTTTATTAAATTATTTTGGCGACAGCTTTATTGAAATATAATTCACATGCCATATGATTCCCACATCTCAAGAGTACACTTCAGTGGTTTTTTGTATATTCCTCCCTGCCTACTCCAGCCCCTGACAACCACTAATCTGCTTTCTGTCTCTATACATTAGCCTATTCTGGACATTTCATATAAATGGAATCACACTATGTGATATTTTGTGACTAGGTTCTTTCACTCAGCACAATGTTTTCAAAATTCATCCATGTTGTAGCATGTATCAGTACTTCACTATTTTTATTGCCAAATAATATTTCATTGTATGGATATGCCATATTTTGATTATCCATTCAACATTTGATGGACATTTGGGTTGTTTCTGATTTTTGGGTATTATGAATAATTCTGCTCTGAACATTTGTGTATGAGTTTTATGTGGACACAGGTTTTCATTTCTCCTGGGTAACCAGGAGAGGAATTGTTGGATTATATGGTCAGTCTATATTTAACCTTTTAAAGAAATTTTAGACTGTTTTCCAAAGTGGCTGTACCATTTTACATCCCCACCAGCAATGTATGAGGGCTTCAATTTCTCCCCATCCTTATCAACACTTGTTATTATCTTTTTGATGGCATAAGTTTTTAAGAGAGCACTGAAAATTTTTCTAAAGTATCACTGCTTTAAAAAATAATTGTAAAAAGATCACTGCTTATGAAGAGCTTTGAAGATCTGAAGTGATTCTAGAATTCTAAAGGGTAATGTGATGTCAAGTAGAAATCTCTTTTCGTGAAACTGCCACCAAGTGGAAAATAAGTACAAAGAAACTAACTTGGAATATGTATCTTTGCTTAGAATTGATAAACATGCATTCAGCTTCATAAAGAGACTACAGGACACTTGTCAGTGTCTTCTCCTAGTCTTCTTCCATCCGTTTGCCTTTAGGTGGTAAAAGTATGCATTCAAGTAGAAATTTGTTGTGTCTTTCCTGAGGTCTTTGGAACACAATGTTATCAATCATCTGGGCCAAAGGCAGCCCTGTCTGAGGCCTCCAAACGAGAGTTTGGAGGCTGAGCATGAAACCGGTGGCTTGCACACTGTTTGAGAGTACGACCTGGTGATCACGTGCTGAAAGCAAGTTCCCAAGGGATGCTGGGAAGGAATGAGCCTTGGGAGGCTGTTCAGCAGCCTTCGAAGTGGATTGGATTGGTCTGCTTTCCCATTTCCAACTCCACGCTCATCCTTTCACAGACCAACTAGAAGAAGAGCAAAAGCACAAAATCTAATGAATTTTCTATAGATGAGTCCTATCTTGTGCTTGGGAAGCAGGAAAAAGGCAGGGGTATCAGGTACTAAAGTCATCAGAGAAAGCAAAAATTAGGAAGAATAAAAATTACACTCAAAAATCCCTTAAATTGAACATAAATAATTACTTGTCACTTTCTAACCCAATGTACTACTTTTCATTAAGTCCACCAGAATTAGGTTTTTCTGCCATCATTGCAATAGATGTTTCTTCAGTTAAGCACCAGATGATGTAGTCGCTTTATGTTTAGGCCCATGTCGTGCAGAAAAAACAAACATAGATTCAACGTGTAGAATCACACTCAGAACAGGAATATATTCAGCCTCTGCGAGGCAAGTATGGATTCCTCATCCCCACTTCCCATTCACTCCAAGGCCAAGTGCTCACAAAACGGAATGGCAGGGAAAAAAACTATTTAAATTACTATTGCTATTTCTCTCTCTCACTCTTATTCTCTCTCTCTTGTTAAATATAAGCTAGTTAACAATATGCATGATGCAATTTGCTAAAGTCAGTCCCAGAAATCCAAAGTTTGGCCAACAGTCATCTTTGCCATAAATTACAGAGGAGGAGAGGAGACTCGATTGCTAAAGAGACTTAAGATCCCAGAATTCAGTAATTAAATTCAAGAGATTTTAAAAGGCTTTGGAATAGTCAAACACCAAAGTGGAAGGCTCTTTAGATCTTATCTAGTTTAAATCCCTCATTGTATAGCTGAGAAAAATGGGGTCCAAAGAAATAAAGCGACGTATCCAGAGTCATACAGCTGATGATCAGCAGAGACCAGCTCCAGGAGCAGACCTGCTGACTCCTGTTTTATGTTGTCAGAAATTCTGATGAATTAAAGAAATAGCTCAAGGTAAAAGTATACCCAGTGGTTCCAACTTTACTATTCATCATACATTATATCAATTAAAATGCAATATATGGGCGATTATTAATGTGCTTTAATCATATTGTGTTATCTAAGCCATACTGATGGACACGTGTTTTAGAAAATCAAATAAAACCACAGAGTTGGTTGTCACTGGCTCTATTTCTTTAATTTACATAGTCTCAGCTTCCCTTGGGGAATTTATAGACCAAAGCAAACCTGTCCCCTAGAGACACTGCGGAAACAGTTCTTAAAGCAGAGTTATTCTCTTTGTTGCTGCAGTCACTTGTAATCAGAGAAATCAGAATGTTAGCATGATGCCATAGAATTACATGGCAACATCAGTTGGACCAGAATTTCTTCCCTTTAGCAGTCCCAGGAATCACCAGTAGCTGAGAAAACCATCCAGAGTCCAGGATCTGACTTAGGGCCAAAATACCAAAAGGACTTTTCCCCCTCATAAATGTGTCTGTTCTCTATTCTCTACTCCAACTTCCTCTCCTTTTCTTTGAAATTTGAGGACGACTTCTATGCCTGGTGACCTGTTGGAATATACTTGCTTGTTTGCTTTCTCCTATGTTTTCCTTAATGTAATAACTTGAAATGTCAACATGAGGTGACAAGTAAATCCTCAGTCAAAATAAGTTTGCAACCAAACACGAGGAAGAAAAGAAAAACCATATAAAAAGCCAGCCGTGGAGGCAGTTGAATGGTGGCCAAGTCCATGGCCAAAGAGCTAATAGAGCACAAACGTTTATCATCACACAAGACCATGCCTGTTCTCGTATTCAGCAGGCTGAATGCTGGGTCCTTGCCTTTGAGACTCACCATTTGCCCTGACCCTCTATCTACTGCAACAAGTAGGTAAAGAGAGATTATGGCACACTGTCTGCATATAGACTCTTGGTACATTTTTCAAAGCCAGAGGCACCTATACGAAGAATGTCAATCTAGAGGGTGAAAAGAAAACCCCAAGTGTGTTGGTTTTTAAAATTTCCCTGTGAGGCGGACACTTAGCAAATTAATGATATCCTCTGCTATGTAGTATGGAGAAAATCCAGACTTTTCCAGTCTAACTTACTACAGAGTTTGGGAGAACCCAGCCAATTAATGACACGATCTCTATTAGAGGTGAAATGGAGGTCAGTGAAGTTGTAAATAGAAAAGAAGGGACAATATCTACCAGTCAGCAACCAGGACTTTCACGGGGTCTTTAACAACAGCTCAGGGACTACCAAGTAAAATATGTGCACAGTGCCACATTACAAAAAACCTACCATTTTAAGTAGTTTCCGTATTTTCACCGTAAATTCTACCCCTTTCTTCCTTGGTTTGGTCGTGCTGGCCCTATGGCAGCCTGTCTCCGCAGGACCTAAGCTGAGAGAGATGAGTTACAAACCCAAATCTCAGTGTTTGCTAAGGGGATTTATGCATTAGGTTCTCTGAAACTTTACCCGGAAAGTCTTCCCCATTCCTCTGCTTGGTTTCCGGAATAGAGAAATCCCCTCTGCGAATCTCCCTTTGACTCAATGTTGGATATGGGTACATATAAATCCTGCTAATGATTTCTGCCTGTTGGCTGACAGGTTTTGGTCTTGGGTAAAAGCTGGGTTCTCAAAAGCTGCTTTTTGTTTATTTCCAAAGAGGATTTATTGCATGACTTCTTCAGTAAGCATCAGCATTCCCCATGATGGCTGTCAACACCCTTCACTTACTTGGGTGCTCCAAATGGAGGGATCTAATTCATGCTGTCACATCTGGGACCCTAAACATTCCAACATTTAGAGTTTAAAATCATGTTGGGTAAAAATCTAAGGGCTCCGTTATGGGAGTTTCCTTTTTTGGAGGAGAAAGGTTACTTTCTTAACATACTCTACTCTTGAGATACAGTACTCTTGGTTTTCCTTTGGGAATTTCTACGACTCACGGGAAAGGGGTGAGGGTGTGTGGGGACTAACTGATTTAAGCCAACTAGTGTATGCCTCATCTCCTGGTCATAGAAGTGGCTCAGGGATGGACACATAATTCAATCAGACTACACATTAACACTAAGAAGCTGGGGCTTCTGAGAAACAAGCATTTCCTCTTTCACAGGACTTGTGGCGTGATGGTAGATGTGATGTCTATGGAGCTAGACCATCTTGCAGTGGGTAAAGAAGAGTCTAAAGCTTCCAGGGGCCACGAGGAACATAAAAACGGAATGAACTAAGAGAACCTGAGATCAGAGAGATGGGTCCTGGTGACATGGTTAATACCTGGATCAAGGTATGCCTCGAAGCTAGTTAAGCAAGAACTTTTAAATTACATTAACCAATAAACTCTCTTTACTAAAGTCAGTTTGAGTTGGGTTTTCTGTCTCTTGTCAGAATAGTAGCTGATACCTAGATTCATTAAGTAGATTCTGGTACATAGAGTAAGTCTCTGATTTAGAGTCCTACCTTCTTCTGGAATGTAGAAACACAGTATTATAAAAATCTTGACATCTTGAACAGAGACACTAGCAGAAGTCCTTTAATATTTCATCCTTCTTAGAACCTCAAGCACCTTGCTTACCTTATAAATCATCCTCCCCTGCTGCTGTGTCTTCAACTGTTTTTTATTTCTTTGTTCTGCCTCACTACTGCTTTTTGTCCTTGGTGTATGCATATGCTCCTGACTCTTCTATCTTATAAAATGTCTCCCTTTACCCATGTCCTGTTCTGTTAGTACTCTATAACTACACTTTCCTTCTCAGTCAAGTTTCCTGGAGTAGTTGGTACCAACCCTTTCTTCATGCCTCAGTTCTGCATATGGTTCCATAAAAAGAGCATATTGTCAAATATATGTTAGGAAATTCTCTAGGTGGCAGCCTCCTGTTGGACAGCAACACCCAACAATGAGAGTATGAAGGCTTCTGGGAATTCTTGCAATAATGAACACTATTCAATTTTCTATTGCTTCCCAAACTTGTCTGACCATGGAAATCGCCTCCTTCTTTTATCCTGCTTAAAATCATTTAACATCCCATGAACTTAGTGTTCTGAGGTACACACATGGGAAAATGGCAGTTTATGCTCATTGCTTTCATTTCTCATCTATTCACTTTAAATTATAAAATATTTTTAAAATAAAAAAAGTATAGAGAATAATATCACCAACGCATTTGTAGCTACTATCGGCTTCACCAAATCTTCACAAAAAAAGAAAAAGATCTGAATCAACTGTGGCAAAATACTAAGATTTACAGTTTTTTAATATTCTACTTCTCCTGTGCCTCCTGGCCTTAGAACACATTCCCACTGCCTTGTATATCCCTTCTCTTCTTTCCTACCTGTCGTTGCCTGGCGAAATCCTATCCTTTCTTTAAGACTCAGCTTGGCCATTACTTCTTCCGGGAAACTTCCTGACCCCTCCGGTTCCTCTGCCTGTCCAGGGTTTCGTGGTCCTCAGCTGAATTCCAGTAGCAGCCTGATCATACTCCTATGAAAAGGTAGCGATCCTCATACTCTCAGTTAACCGTCTGCTTACTCACCAGCCCCCCTTACTAGACTCCGAGTTCCCAAAGGATAGAAACCATCTTTTATTTCTGCATCCTCAGAATCTTACACAGTGCCAGGAATATCAGAGATAAAAATTTAGTATTTCTTGAATGATGAATGTTCCAGGGCTACTCAAGCGGGTCTTCTCTACACCTAATAGAAGAACAGATGTCAGTCACCAGGTTTCTTAAATATTATGTTGTCACAACTTCCATATTTTTATCCAGTTACCACCTTTCCTCTGAGGATGCCGTCTCCGTTTTATTTTTCCTTCTAAAAGCAACTGAATCAGTTAGGATATGTCCTGCTTCAGGCAGCAAAAAAACCAACCATCAAAAGCTGAAACCATCAGGAAACTTATAACTTATTTAAGAAGAAGTCTGGAGGTGGGAGGTTTCCAGGCTGGTCATCACAGACCCAGGTCTTTCTACCCATGTTTTACTAACATCACTGCAATAGGTTTTTGTCCTCCTACTTGTCGATTCATGGTTGAAAGTTGGTTCCTAAAGCTCCAGCCTCATGTCTTCTCACTGTGTGCAAAGGCAGAAAGCCTCTCAAAGGTTAGAGAATGAGGCTCTTTTAACAAACATGAGGCTCTGTCTTTTTACTAGGAAGAAAATCCTTCCCGGAAGTCCCCTAGCAGACTCTGCCTTCTATTTCAGCAGGTCAGAACTTGTCATATGGCCCCTCCTACTTGCAAGAGAGGCTGGGAAAGTGCGCATCATGCAAAGGGGAACAGGAATTGGGATTCCACGACTGGCTTGACCCAACCGTGATTTACCACCTCGGGCTGGCAGAGGGGCACCCCCTCCCTGAAATCAAGAGCTCTCTATCGACCAGTTGAACAAAACTGAGATTCTCTTAGCAAGGGTGAAGAAGGCAGGGTGGGTACAATAGGGGACTGGCTGTTGGACAGGCCACAAAGCATGCCTGCCAGAATAACGCCAGTCTGGCTGCCAACGTACCTGGCTGTGAAACCAAAGATCAAGTTTCTAGACCTAGGTTTCTCACTAGCCAACTATGGGTTTTTTGGTTAGCTCCTAACAGTCTCAGGGTTTAATATTCATTAGCTCTCATGTAAGTCTTCCTCCACAGTATGATGTAGGCAGACTAATGACTTTTAAAACAGCAAAAAAGCTTCCTTTCATCCAGCTTCTTACGTTAGGCATCTCTTGGTATTTTTAAGGCAAGAAAACACTCATTCATGCGTCGCCCTTGTGGCATTTTGGGACACAAAAATAGTTAAGACAACTTCTATCGTCTAGAGGCTCACTGGTTGGTGAATGAGACAAACATATGCACAAATAGCTGAGCTTAACATGGTAAGTGCAACACTGACGATCTGTAGAGAGTGCTGTGGACTAGAGAGGGAGCCCAGTTGTTGGGCAGCCCCAGGATTCCGACAGGGCTGCTGCCTATCTATAGCTGGACAGGCCGTGTTTACTGCACCCTGTATGGGCATATGAGAAAGCTCTGGATACTGAGTCGAAAAGGCCTCTTAGAGGAGGAAACATTTGAGTTGGAGGCAAAGGAAGAAAGCAATTTGGGGGTGGGTGGGTAGTAGCACAAGTTAAAGAAGGACTCGATGGAGACAACACAACACGAGCACAGAATGAGGACCTAAAAGCACAGTACATGGAAAGTTTGGGACACAGTAAATGCTCTGGGGCAGATCTACCATCAAAAGAAAGGGAGGAAGGCGTTGTTAGTAGAGGAAACAGGAGAGGAGGCTGAAAAGGCATTAGGAGTTTTAAAACATGAACTTGATCCTGTAGTTGGCAATAGAGAGTCAATGAAAGTTTTAAAGCATTAAAAGGAGCCATTTCCTTCAGAGGTTAGAGAGGCCAATCCCATTTGCAAATTAAAAAACTACTAAATCGCAGCACTCCGCAATTATTACAACCTAAGTTTATAAATACAAAGAACTTATTATATGTTAGAGAAGTAACTGTCAGCTGTGTCTGTAAGTTTTTAGGAAACTATGATAAAATGAATCCCTGCATTTTGTCCTTCCATAAAACTGAACAGGTTAGGGATATATCCTGTAAATCCTGCAATTATTTAAAGCACAAAGCAGAGCTTTACCATGTTATCGCTTTTAAGTAACACTCCACCAGACTCTGGTTCCCGAAACCACTTTGGGGAAAAATGCTTTCCTAAGTGACATCACCCCATTTTCCATATAAAATGAAAAAATAAAGGCTCATATTCAGAAATAGCAGGCTACAAAAGGAGGATTGGTGTACCTTAAGAGCCTGCTATGGAACCCCCTACTGCCTTCAGAGAAACAAAGAAATAAATTAAAAATATTAAAAAAACCCAAATACACATAGTTGAGCTTAAAAGAGGTAGGCTGGTTTTCCCCCAATCCATTAATAATATAAATCACTGTATTTCATATTCACAGTCATCTCTGAAAGTTCTCCTCTTAATTGCTCCATGGCATCATGTTTTATTTTAGTAAAGTTCAGATTTTATTGCCAAGGACTAATGGGCATAGAGTCCCTGAAGAACTTGTTTTAAAACATCGACCAGTCAACCATAAAAGGGATATTAAAACAGCTACAGAGGCTAAATAAGAATTAAAAAGTATAGCCACTTATTTTTAAATTAGAATCCTCTTTCACATTTAGGAATATAATAAAATGTGTCATAAA
>RJWJ010003489.1:0-85728 GCA_004363605.1 Indri indri | reverse complement strand
ACCAGACTTCAAACTCTATTACAAAGCTGTAATATTAAAATCAGCATGGTACTGGCACAAAAACAGAGCCATTGACCAGTGGAACAGAACTGAGAACCCAGATATAAAACCATCCTCATATAGCCACCTAATCTTTGACAAAGCAGACAAAAGCATACACTGGGGAAAAGAATCCTTATTCAATAAATGGTGCTGGGAATACTGGATAGCCACATGTAGAAGACTGAACCAGAATCCACACCTTTCACCTCTCACAAAAATCAACTCACGCTGGGTAACAGATTTAAACCTAAGAAGTGAAACCATTAGAATTCTAGAGGAAGAAGTTGGAAACACTCTTCTAGACATTGGCCTAGGCAAAGAATTTATGAAGAAGACCCCAAAGACAATCACAGCAACAACCAAGATAAATAAATGGGACCTGATCAAATTAAAAAGCTTCTGCACAGCCAAGGAAATTGTCACAAGAGCAAACAGACAACCTACAGAATGGGAGAAAATTTTTGCATGCTACAAATCTGATAAAGGGCTGATAACTAGAATCTACTTAGAATTCAGGAAAATTAGCAAGAAAAAATCAAACAACCCTATCAAAAAGTGGGCAAAGGACATGAACAGAAAATTTTCTAAAGAAGACAGAATAATGGCCCAAAAACATATGAAAAAATGCTCAACATGTCCAATCATCAGGGAAATGCAAATCAAAACCACAATGAGATATCACTTCTCTCCAGTGAGACTGGCCTTTATCAAAAAGTCCCAAAACAATAAATGTTGGCGTGGATGTGATGAGATAGGAACACTCATACACTGCTGGTGGGACTGCAAACTAGTGCAACCTCTGTGGAAAGCCATATGGAGATACCTTAAAGAGGTACAAGTAGAATTACCATTTGATCCAGCAATCCCATTACTGGGCATCTACCCCAAAGAACAAAAATCGCTCTATGAAAAAGACACCTGCACCAGAATGTTTATAGCAGCGCAATTCACAATTGCAAAGATGTAGAAACAACCCAAGTGTCCATCAATACATGAGTGGATTAGTAAAATGTCGTATATGTATACCATGGAGTACTATTCAGTTTTAAGAAACAATGGTGATATAGCACCTCTTGTATTCTCCTGGATAGGGTTGGAGCACATTCTACTAAGTGAAGTATCCCAAGAATGGAAAAACAAGCACCACATGTACTCACCATCAAATTGGTAGTAACTGAACAACACATAAGTGTACATATAAGAATAACATCTATTTGATGTCAGGTAGGGAGGGAGGGGGAAGGGGAGGGGCGAGAGGGAGGAGGGGACGGGTATATGCATACACAAAGAGTGCAATGTGCACCATCCGAGAGATGGACACACTTGAAACTGGGACTTGGGGGGAAGGGGGGGCAAGGGCAACATACGTAACCTAAACGTCTGTACCTCTATAATAACAAACAATGGAAAAAATTCATGCTTTGTGGAGCTTACATTCTAAGAGTTATCTTTTTATGGCAAATATTTTTTTCTATTAAAAAACATCAAAATAGCCCATTATTACTGGTAGAACAGGAAAAAACAACATGGTGGTATAGTTGTCAAAGACATGTTATTCTAGAATTACACTGAAGAGTATAACAAGCAAACATATATTTCAGTGAACACTGGATAGGAAATAAATACTGCAAGCCCACGGAAGTGTAAGAATTTATACCAAGATTGTTTTATAAAGTATTTGACAGAGGTCTAATATGCAACTCACCCTTCTGTTTTGTGTGGGCTCAACATGAAGCAAAAATTTTCACATACCTCTCTTTGTCACCAGGTCCTTTTCCATCCATACGTCTCTCATAACAATAGCACTAGTTGCACACAGGGAAAGGCAGTAGCCAATAGGTAATTTTACTCATATTCATTTTATTTTCATATTCCCTAGATCCCCAAGCTATCCCTGTCTATGTTTCTCAAAGGCTAAATGAAAAACAAACAGCTACTCTATGAATCGTATTTTGTATCAAATTTCTTCTGAGAAAGAGAAATTTGGGTAATAATTCAACTGCAAAAATGTATAACTGACCTCCAGCTAACTTGCTAAGGAGTTGACAGCAGCAGGAAAATTCCCTTCAGAGACTGAAACCTATAGCCAGCCAAAATGGGCTGTTTGGAATGATTTACCCACTTCAGTGAGCACAGGTGGCCTATTTTGCAGTACTTTAAGAAGCAACCAAATGCTTTCCATATAGGCTACAAAGAAAGTAACAATTTCATATATTTTAAATGCACTTTCTTATAGCTGATACATTCCAAATAGTTTAAATAGCCCCTCCTGCCCATGCTTCAAAGAGTAAATGCAACACTAGCCATTATTGCATAATCATTAAAGAAATACTTTATCATTAAACTAATTTGCACCAGTATATAATGATATAATTGTTCAAAATATTGCAGTCAATCTACAAAGACTATTGAAAATCTACCCAACTACCACTCAGAAACCATTAAAAATTTCTAGTCAAGAGCATAACAGCCTTTAGGAAATTTCCCAGTATCACCTTGGACACCTTCCCAGTATGGTAGGAAATAATCACATAGTTTATCAATAGCCAAGTCAAATTCCATTTGCCTTTGACTATTTGAAGTTGAAAATTCATCCTCAACATGGCCCTTTCCTATTCTACCTAGAAAATCATTGAAAATGTTATTTATTGGCAGAATCCTCATTATTTATAAGATGAGCGGTTGAATTTTAGCCCTTAAATTTGTAAGTAACTTATATTTTCGTTTTCCAAAAATAAATGCAAATTCCAAATCATGTATGCTTGCTGAGGAAGTCATGTCCATGACTCTTGACCTAAATGTCCAATGCAGGCTACTCTGGAAACATTTCCCTAGATTTCTTTAGTTAATGAGTAATGACTGATACATTGGCCATTACATTATTTTATTAAAATATATCTGTTCTTTTAAAGGATATATGTTCCATGTTACGCTTATTGGCCTCTGGAGACTTAAAACCAATTAGTACATAGCTTTTTTTCAGAAATACTGATCATCTGAGAATAAACATCACAGACCTCATGAAAGATTAAAAGAAATTTTGATTTACAGGTAATGTATAAGATATGGCAGAAGTAAATAAACACTTTGGTTTACATATGTGTATGTTATTTAAAGTACTATGTGTGTGTGCTTCCTTGATGGAACTTCTTGATTCCTTTGTTACAATGAAACAGAGTTGAGTTGTTTGGTCCTTCTGTAAAACACAATGTGAACAATGTTAGCTATTTATAAATCAATCATCTTCAGCCTCTTTATTTTTCACTATTCCCCATTTCCTCAGAGTCACTTTGTGCCCTTGTAAATTCCGAACACTTGCAAGTATTTGACATATTAAAAGTTTTTATTTGACCAGTAATTAGGAGAATACCTGTATTACCTTCTGCCCTAAAATAAAATCTATATAATGCCAGCCAAATTGCCTCCTCTAAAAACATTACCCTGGTCCTTAAAGGAACACCCACACTGACATTTTAATGCACAATTTAAGACTGAATTTTAAAAAATTCAGATTTTGTTCTACTACAAATGATAAACAGGACTGTTTAAAATAGATAGATAGATAGATAGATAGATAGATAGATAGATAGATATCACTTGTGATGTATTGATAATAAATTTTTCTTACTAAACTCAAAGGGGAAAATACAGTTTGGGGTCATATAACCATCATTAAGACCTGTGGGGTCTACCTTTGTTTTCTCAGTCTATAGTCAGTATCTCTAATTCCTAGACTTCCACTTGAATATTTATCTTGTCAACTCAGATCAAGTGTGTCCAAATTTCTACTCTTCATGTTCCCAGGATGAAGAGCATGGTTCTTTTCTTAATTTCAAAATATTAAGAGGGTACAATGTTTTTTATTATATAGATAGCTTTTATAATGCTTAACTCAGGACTATTAGCGTGTCCATCACCCAAATAGTGTTCATTGTACCTGTCTGGTAGGTTTTTACCCTGTATCCCTCCTGCTCCCACCCTTCTTGATTTCCAATGACTTTTACTTCTATCTGTGCCCATTAGTTACAAGTAATTAGAGAGTACATGTGGTGTTTGTTTTTTCATTCCTGAGATACTTCACTTAGGATAATTGTCTCTAGTTCCATCCAAGTTTCAGCAAAAGACATTAATTCATTCCTTCTTATGGCTGAGTGGTACTTCACGGTATATAAATGCCACATATTGTTAATCTATTCGTGAATTGATGGGCACTTGATTTGATTTCAAATCTTTGCAATTGTGAATTGTGCTGCAATAAACAGTAGAGGTGTCTTTTTGATAAAATGAATCATTTTCCTTTGGGCAGATACCTAGTAATGGGATTGCTGGGTCATATGGTAAGTCTGTGTTTATTTCTTTGAAGAATCTTTATACTGTTTTCCACAGAGGTTGTACTAGTTTGCAGTCCCACCAACACTATATAAGTGTTCCTTTCTCCCTGAATCCATGGCAGCATCTATTGTTTTTTGACTTTTTAATGATAGTCATTCTGATAGGGGTAAGATGATATCTCATTGTGTTTTAATTTGCATTTTCCAGATGATTAGTGATGTTGATAATTTTTTTCATATATTTGTTGGCCATTTACCTATCTTCTTTTGAAAAACTTAATGCCTTTTGTCCACTTTTTAATAAGGTTGTTTGATTTTTTTTCTTGCTTATTTGTTTGAGTTCTTTGTAGATTCTGGATATTAGCTCTTTTTCACATGTATAGTTTGCAAACATTTTCTCCCATTCTGTATTTTCTCTGTTTATTCTGTTATTTCCTTTGCTGTACAGAAGCTTTTTAATTTAATCAAGTCCTACCCATTTATTTATAGTTGCTATAGTTGCCTTTTGGGTCTTAGTCATAAATTCTTTTCGTAGTCCAATGTCTGTAATTTTTATGGTTTCATGCCTTACATCTTATCCATATTGAAATAATTTGCATAAATGGAAAGAGATAGGGGTCCTGTTTCATTCTCCTGCATGTAGCCATCCAGTTTTCCTAACACCATTTATTGAATAGGGCTTACTTTTGCCAGTGTATGCTGTTGTCTGCATTGTCAAGATCAGTTGGTAGTAGGTAGATGGTTTTATATCTGGGTTTTCTGTTCTGTTTCATTGGTTTATGTCTCCAGTTTTGTGCCAGTACCATGCTGTTATGATTACTATAGCCTTATATTATAATTTGAAGTCTCGTAATGTGATGCCTCCTGATTTGTTCTTTTTGTTTAAGATTGCTTTGACTATTCAGGCTCTTTTTTGTTTCCAAATGAAGTGTAGAATTATTGATCTGTGAAATATGACATTGTATCTTGATGGGGATTGTGTTGAATCTGCAAATCCCTTTGGGCAGCATGGACAACTTAACAATGTTTATTCTACCAAGCCATGAGCATGACATATTTTTCCATTTGTTTCTGCCATCTGTGATTTATTTCTTAATGCTTTATAGTTCCTTGTAGAGATCTTTCACCTCCTTTGTTAAGTATATTCCAAGGTATTTTGTTTTCTTTGTAGCTATTGTGAATGTTATTGAGTCTTTGATTTGACTCTCAGCTTGACTATTATTGGTGTATATTCATGTTACTGATTTGTGTACATTGATTTTGTAAACTGAGACTTTGATGAATTTATTTATCAATTCCAGGAATGTCTTGATGGAGCCTTTGGAGTTTTCTACATACAAGATCATATTGCCAGCAAAAAGTAACCATTTGACCTCCTTTTTCCCAATTTGGATGCCCTTTACTTCTTTCTCTTGTCTGATTGCTCTGGCTAAGACTTCCAGTACTATGTTGAATAGAAGTGCTGACAGGTGGCACCCTTGTCTTGTTCCAGTTCTTAGGGGGAATGTTTTCAACTTTTCACCATTCAGTATGATGTTGGCTGTGGCTTTGTCATATATGGCTTTTAGATTAATAGTTTTGAGATATGTTCCTTCTATGCCACTTTCTTATGTCGGCCAGTGATATCTTCAATCTTTCCTTAGTCCCAGTACCAAAACTTAGAGCTCTTTCTGAATCTTTTTTTAACCCTCCTCATCCTCTGCATCCCTCTGATCCCTCAGTAATCCTATATGCCTTTTACAATTGTCCATATTTATATTTGCCACCATCCTTGTCTGAATACTTATCACCTCACACTTGGACAATTACAACAGATGCTTCTTGGCTTTAGAAACTTTGAAGTTCCTTTTGTTCCAATTCATCTTAGACTTTGCTTCCTGAACAAGTTTCCTAAAACATAAATCTTGCTAAAACACCTTTTATTCAAAATGTCCAGTGATTCTTCAATGATGTAGTTGATGTAGCTCAAATACTATATCATCTGGAATAAGTTCAACCTCCTTAGTCTGTCATTCAAGGTCTTGCGTATTCTGGCCTGACCTTGCCAATGCACTCTCATCTGCACATCATTCCAGGGCAGTGACCCAGTTCTCCAGTCAAGATACCTCTTAACTATCCACTGAACACCATAATCATTCTGGGCTTCAATATTTTCTACATGCTTTGTCTGGCTGTGTTTCCTACTGTGTTCCTTAAAGTGTCATTGAAAGGTCACCTATATCAGAATCATCTGAGATGCTTATAACACATGCAGATTCTTGAGCCCACCACACAGACCTATGGCAGGGAGCCTTAGAATCTGTGTTTTTATAGGTTTCCCAGATGATTTGGTGCAGGCTAAATAGTGAGCTCCTTGATGTCAGGAATATGTGAAATTTCACTTACTCTCTCCTGTCTGTGGCATAGTGCCTGACACACATTAGGAGGTGAATATTAAAAAATTGATGACATTTATTTTGGTACAGAATATCTTACATAGGGGAATCTCTTCAATTTTCAGCTTTCAAGCATGAGAATGAAATAGTCTCTCCTTCCTTTGGCTAAGATCAGATATATCCGCTTCAGTAAAGATTCTTTCTACACAAATTAGAAAACTTCATGGTAGGCACGAGATGGACTCAGATGTAGGCAGGAAATCTGTCCAGCAGCAGGAAGGACCTAGCTCCTGTCACAAACTCTTTCAATGTTATTATTGAGAAAGAAGGTAGGAAGTGAAGGCTGGTGGCAGGCTCACAAGTAAGTAAATATGTTCTGACTGACAACAAAATGAAGCTGAGGAAATTGTCAAATTCACAACCAGAGATAATGGAAAACTTGATAGGCTGGTGAAGAAGCATGGCATACAGACTTTCTGGTCAGAAAGAATAAACAAGTACCACTTAACAAAACAAAGTGTCTTCCACCAACAACTGTTCACTCAACAATGGAAATGCTCTGGTTAATTTCAAAACCTGGAGGTAGCACTGCTGAAGATGAAAACAAAAATAAGGAAAGGAAAGGAGATATTCCTGTAGAGATTACCCGAAGAGAAAACGCTGAAGTCTCAGACTTTTTATGAAAAATTCATTAGCTTTTTTAAAAAAGTATTATATACACAAGATCAAAATAAGTTAAAGCATTCATAAAGTTATAGAGTTAAAATAATCTTTTCTTCCATGCCCTTTTCATTTTGTATGAAAGTTCAGACTCTTAAATAATTGGTTCTTATACATTTATTGTTACATATCTTGTTCCTTTACTACTAATAATGATTTATGACATCTATTGAGCTCTTGTGTACCATACAAAATATTATCTAACTTAATTCTCACAGCAATCCTGAATTTTACAGAAAAAAATTTAAGATACAGACATTTTCAACTTCCCAACTTCTTTTATCAAGACACGCTTAAAAATTAATGTTTGTATAGCACAGGAGGATAGCCAAATAAGGCCACTCTTGGCCAGAGGCCAGAGGCTGAGAGGCTCTGGCTGCCTTAAGAATAAAGGAAACACTATGTTGGCCCTTCAGCAACTCTTTCACAGAGTGCCTGTGTGCTCTGGTAATACCAGTTGAGGAGCTCTGCAATTTGCCCAAAGAAACATAGCTAATAAATTGTGGGGTGTCAGTCTGAAACCAAGTTTGTCTGACATCAACTCTCTTAATTATTCTATCCTGACTTCCATCCCCAAATCTTTTGTCACAGATCCTGTGTTTAGCACTGGGGGAATATTTGAAATACTATGAAACAATGAAATAAGGTCAAAATGTGCAGTCAGCTATCATTTCCTTTTAGTTGCTGAAAATATAATGCTGTGCATAATCATTTATATCTCTCTGTGCCACTAAGTATTATAATATGGATTTCATTACTTTTCTACCTAACTAATATACTTCAAACAATGCCATAAAACAGAATTTATATGAGCAAGTTATAATAGCCTCACAGAATCTTTGAGGTAGAAGTTATTGTCTTCAGTCTTAAAAATTGTTGGAAATACAGTCTGGAAAAAGTTAGTTTTTATTCTCTGTGTACCTTCCATGTTCATGACTATGAATTGTTAAAACATCTCATTGCTTAAGGCCAAAATTATTAGGGTAAGTATTTCCCCCATTGGAAATAAATTACCTTGCTGTTGGTTTACCAAATAACAACACTAATCTGAGTTTTGAAATAAATAAAAATGGCACAGCCATTCAGAATATTTTATCTCATTATTTTCTATTCAGAAAAGAAAAACCTTACTAAAACTCTTATATTCACAATAATAACTTTTATTTCTGCAATTCAATTAGTTTTATAGTGTCCTTAGTAAGGTAAAGAGCCACTGTTAAGTCTTTATTTAATGTGTAATTCTGAGAATACCTACCATTTTTATTATCAAAATATTTTTCAGCTGTGTCCAGCATGCGTCAACAAGTGACTTCCATTTCTGATTATTGAAAAAATAAAATCAATATGTAGCTGAAATGATTAAATGAAGAGTGTGAACCATCTTACAAGCTGAGAAACAAAATAAATAGACAAAACACAAGAGGCACAATTTCTTTGATGCAGTTGCTAAAACTCTATATAGAGCAAAATGAAAAAATACCTTAAGGTATATGTAGTTTGTAAATGTATTAATATAATCATGTGAACAAAACCATATATTACAAGTGGTTATTAGAAACTTTTTTCATTTTTTTAGAGATGGGGTCTTGCTCTGTTTCTCAGGCTGCAGTGCAACCTCCAAAGATCCTCCCACCTCAGCCTCTCCAGTCATTGGGATTACAGCTATGAGCTACTGCACCTGGCAAAACATTTTAATTTATGATAAAGTTAAGTTAAATATAATACACTGTACATTTATTAATGTAGTAATGCACAACTATGGCATGCACATATAGTTCAATATATTGCATGTATTTCAACGTTCCTTAATTTTTGTCTCCTCATCATGCACAAGCCCCCATTAAAAAACATTTTCATGTTTCATTCTCCATCATATGTGTAAGGTATATAAAAATATTTCTAAGATGAGAGCAAGCTTTACATGAGACCTGCAGAAGAACAATGTCCTATATCAACCTACTCCAGTCTATGTTCAGCGATGGCACTGTTGACATTTGAGGCCAGATGATTCCTTGTTGTAGGGGGTTTCCCTGTAGGGTGTTTAGCAGAATCTGTGGTGTCTATCTACCATCTACCCACTAAATGTCAGTTGGAACTCTTCCCCAGGTTGTGACAACCAAAAATGTCTCTAGACATTGCCAAATGTACCTTGGGGGCAAAATTGTCCCTGAGTTAACTCCCTGTTGATGTTTGAAATAAAACCCGAGTCTTATTCTGTGTGTCTAACTAGTGGAGAAAGAAGATTAATAGTTTGAAGTTGTATGTGAACTATCCTCTGTCCACCAAAATTATAGTGGAAACTGAGAAAGAATGATGAAATGATGAGAGTAACGCAAATGGCAAAGTTTTGTTTCTTTCTTCATTGAAGAAAAAAAGAGAAAATTTTCAGAACTAAGCAGATTTTTAAAATTATTTTTTGTGAAGACTTTAAATACAATTGAGCACAGTCCATAAGGTCATCTGCAGATAGACATGTATATATACCATAGTGATTATGTCAGTATGTGTGCTGTGGAATAGGTAGCCAGAGGGCAAGGGGACTAAAAGAAAACCTAGAACTGGGGATATCTGAATGCACATAAAATACGAGTTAGGAAAGCAGTGAAATTGAAAGCCAGGGAAGCAAACAGAAATCAAGTGCAAAAAACCATTTGCAAACACAGAGTCATTGAATAGGACATTCCTTGGAACTGAGAGAATAAAGCAAGGAAGGCAGCAAAATATGTGCAAGGCCCCAACAACAAGAGAGGGCATCCATACTGAGATGACTTTGCCATAGCCTCTCCTCATGTTAACTTGCTTATTCCCCCTCGCTGTGGAGAGAGCCATCTATCTAGTAAACCTGGCCTAGAAACTTGCATGTGGTGATCACTGACAACAGCTCTCTGGGTTGGTGGCATATAATCAGACATACTTGTTTGACACAGGTATTTCTGTGACATTGTGTCTAGCAACAAATAGCAAGTTAATAGATTGTGTCTGCCTGACACATCCGGTTTCCATCTCATTGTTGTAATGATGGCTACCATTTTTCAATAGGGACTGTGGGCATACATTTAGACTGAAAGTGTGATGGATTGTGTTTATATTTGCTTTCTCATTTTCCAGGTAAATTTCAAAAACTTACATGAGAAACCTCAGGACATCTCTTCGATGTGCTAAAAGGCCCTGAGTCCATTTAAACAGAGTGTCAGAAGTCACATTTGTTTGAAATTACAAAACATGTGTTAGTAAAACACATGTTTTATTGCCTTTATAGCACTTATTACCATCTGAAATTATATTTTCCCTTTATATTGTGTCACCTGCAGAGGAATATGAGTTCTATGACTGTTGTGCCCTTGCTGTCTTGTTCACAGCTGTCTCCCCAGCACTAGAACAGCACCTGGCATGTAACAGGCATTCAGTGAATGCTTGTTGAATGAATAAATGATCGAATGAATGGGCAATAAACAATCAGAGGACATGTTCCTGTTCCCACTCAGGTGACAAGTCCTTTTCAATATTTTATTCTGAGATTATTATACCTACCCAGAAATAGTATGCTATCTGCAGATATTGTCAGTCAAGCTCTCATGTAATTTGGAGGTGTCAGTGATAGTGATGGTGTTGACAGAGGCTCTGTGGATTTCTCAGTGAACCACAGCTAAGGAAATCACTCTGATCTCCTCTATCCTGACACCAGCCACTAAAGACAGCATACCAGCCTGAGAACTAGAAGTAGCACTAGTGGGTTTGGGGTAAAAGACATCCTGTGGAGCAAAACAAGTAATGAGAAGTTATGTTTTTACCTTCCCACCCAATTCAATTAAATCTTCACCTTCAGCTGTATCTAAATAAGAAATAGAAACCTTTGAATTTAGATATTGTCATGGAGTCCTACTGATACTGGATACAATGCACGGGATTAACACCTCTTACAGAAGAAATCAGTGAACTAATTAGATCCCAGGTGCTATTACCTACAACAATAAAGAGAGAATATTAGAAGTGGTACCATGTGCATGACTAGCTCAGTAGATGAGTAAACACTAAAAGTTCAGTATCCATCCTAGTCCAGCCTCTGAAAAGTGATTATCTAGATCTGAGAACCAGAGGTATGCCACCCACTGAAAGCTTGCTAAAAGCAAAGTTAATGGGTTGCCTAAGTGAAAAATTGCATCAAAAACATTGGTATTTTGAAAGAGGAATTCACAGCTGGGCAAGGCAAGCTGTGAAAATTATCCTTCCTGAAAAGGAAGATGGCTAGAACAGACTTTGAAATGGCTCCTCATGACTAAGGAGCTCATGGAATGCAAAAGATTTAACTTAGTTCTTTGAAAATCATGCTATTTGAAGGGCACACTACTCTAGTTCCCTCCATTTTGGTTTTATGCACAAAGATTTATTTGTATCCATAAAGTAGCTATTTTCCTTAAAAAATGAAGGATTTTAAGAACATTCTTTGAATCGCTAGAACCACTGTAAAACTTTAGACTATTTATTTTTTAACACAAATAACAAACTGTATTTAGTTTTTAAATATAAGTAATGATGACAATATAAGAATTCAAGATTTCTTTGGAATGTAAGATGTGTTGAGAATAGAGTGGAGGAGCATCAATAAAACATATGATCATTCTCATTCTTAGAAAAAAACAATGCTTTTACCATTTCTGCTAATATCCAGAGAAGGCAATTACAAACAAAAGATCTGCATACAAATGCTGATGCCATTCATTTAGGGCTCACTAACTACTTTGTTTCTTATAGGGGTGTGACTATAGTCTGAGCACCCTTTTTTGACTAACAAAAACAGGTATGGCTACACATGAGTATGCTTTGAAACTAGCTTCACCATCCTCTGTCTTGCAAGTTCAAGTGATTTGAGACTCCAACATGCATTCTTCATTAATATCTTAGCAGTTTGGTACTTATCTGTGCATCAGCACAGTATTAAAATCCCCCCCCCAAAAAAAGTGGCATAATAGTTGTAAATGGTAAAGTAAAATAAACAAAATTAAATTACCCTTTTCCAAGGAGAAGGAGCAACTTAGGCAGTGCAATGCAGTGCTTGAGTGTTTCAGAATAGGTAATGCTTAAACCAGTATTTCCTTCATTTGTAGGTAGTCACCTTTCATTTATACATCATACAAATGAGCAGTGGCAAAAAGAGAACCGATTGGATTATAAAGCCATGAGTCAACAAAAGATCTCACAAACTACAGACTCAGCTTTCTACTCTCCATTTCTTTTTCACTCATATTTAAATGTATTAAGGTCATCAGTTAATTCAAGGGCAGAGGAATGTCAGGTTATTACCACAAGTGTCAAATGCTCATGAATGTGGAAATCATTATGTTTTGCCAATAGAGTTTTTTTTTTTTTTTAATTTCAGAGGTAGGTGTACAAACCCAAGTGACCTGAAATAAGTCTTATGTGCAAAAGGACTTCAGAAGAAAGGATGACTATAGCACCGTTCTAAGCTTTCCTTTAAACATTTTTTTCCTTGAAATATCTTCTCACCTTCCTCAAGTTCTTTCAATAATAATGTGGTAGAGACTTTTAGTTGCTAAGCCAATATTGACTTTTTTCTTCCTTGGTAAAAGAATCTCAAAACTTGTTTGGTGTGTCAATGGGACTCACAAAAGATGGCATTTCTTAACCTTCCTTGCAGCAAAAACAGGGGAAAAGACTAAATATTGGCCAATAAAATGTAAGTGAAAGCGTTGTGTGGGTGTTCAGGAAGTTTTCTTAAAGATAAGTGACTTCATTGCCAAAGTTTCCTCTTCCTTCCAATGCATTGAACAGAGATTTGATGGCCAGAGCTTCAGCAGCCATTTTAGACCACATTAGGAGGGTAAAACAGAAAAAGGGAAGAAGTCTCAATCCCTGATAACTTTAGAATTGCAATATCAGCCATGGGCTATCTAGCCCTAGAATTATTATAAACTTCCATGTTGTTTAACCTAGTGGTAATTTCTGTGTGCATTATGCAGTTGAATAAATCCTAAATGATATACATCAATATGAATTCCCAAACCTAAAACAATGAAGAAAAGAGGGAAAACAAATGCAAGAGTATTAAGGAAATGAATAAAATACACATACTCTGAATTCCATATAGCAGAGAGCTGGAAGATGTCTACAATGACAAGTTCTTCTTGTTAAATTATTATATTGGAAAAAATATGTGGAGGAAAATAAATACACACACATTATATATGTGTACCTATACACCAGAGTATATATTTATTCATGCTGCTTTTAACCAGTTTTGCAATAAATATGTATAATATCTTCAATCCTTAATATTAAAAGGTGATACCATCTTTTATTTACAGTAGTATTATGCAATTCTCTATCATTAAATAGGAACATTAAGAGGAAATTAAACTTAATTAAGCTTATGGTTAATGGGTTAGGAGCTGTAGTGAGCTCAATGGTATCTTTTGAAAAATTATGTCTAACCAGAACCTCAGAATATGACCTTATTTGGAGATAGGGTCTTTTGCAGCTGTAATTATTTGAGGATCACAAAAAGAAATCATTCTAGATTTAGGGTTGGCCCTAAATCCAATGACTTATGTTTTCACAAGAGAGGGAGATTTGAACACACAAAGACACACACAGATAAAGAGGAGACAAAGACACAGATAAAGAGGAGACAAAGACACAGAGAAGAAGTTCATGTGAAGATAAAGGCAAAGATTGGAGTTAGACTACGACAAGCTAAGAAAGGCCAAAAATTGCTGGCAATCACCAGAAGCTAGAAGACAGGCATTGTTTAATTTCTCTCCCCAAGCCATAGCAAACCTTATGCTGCTGACATCTTGATTTCAGACTTTTGGCCTCTTGAACTGTGAGAGAATAAATTTCTGTTATTATAAAGCCTCCAAATTTATGGTAATTTGTTATAACAGCCCTGGGAAATTAATACAGGAAACTATTTTCTTGTTTACTCTTCATAAAATCACTATCAGGCAGAAGTTATTATTTATATTTTACAGATAAATATGGTGAATCAAAAAAAAAGTTAACTTCATTCATTCCTCTGATATGTATGCAGTGTCTATTCTGTGCTAGGCTCTGTTGATATATTGGGAAGTACAGAGATAAATAACTTGCCTAAGGAAGCACAAATTACAAATGACCAGCCCAGAATTTAAATCCAGGTCTGCCTAACTCCAAAGACATAATATATCTCATCACTCTAGTAAGCAATGATTATACCATTCTCATGTGGTGCTAATTCCTTCCAGTGCTGGTCACCAAGTCTTCATACACAGAAATTACCCTTTACTGATAGTCCCATAGGCGTTTTAGCACTTGTTTCCCAAGAAGATCAAGCAGGGCAATAGGCCAGACACTTTTCTTTCTGCAAACAAAATTCAAAGGTGAAATTTCTCTCTTCATATAAGAGTTGAAATAATGTCCTCTCTTCTTTTGAAAGTGAAAATGATTTTTGCAGATGCTTCCCTACTGCATTGCAAAAAGAGATTTGCACCATCTGTCCATCACATTTGGGTCAAGGGCAGTACGTCTAAAGATAATTTTTTTTTAAATTTCATTGAAAACAACAAAAGAAATTATTTAGTTCCCAATTGTGAAGTTATATAATTACAAGCTTGACTTAAGAGCCTTCAGTTGTGGCTATCAGGAGTACCTGGCTTTGTCCTATCCCCACAACAGAATAAGGATCCTTCTGTTCCAGGTACAAAGAACAGCAGTTAGATTGAATTGTGTTTGGCTTGAGGTCAGATAGAACTGGAGTCAAGACCTGACTGTTTTTACTGTGAAAAAGTTTTAGAGTCATAACATGAGATAGTTAGAAAACCAATTTTTTTCACTTGCTTACAAGTAAGGAAATTAAAAGCAATAATAGGTAAGGGACTTGGCCAAGGTTTTACAGGAAAAGCTAGAAAGTAGAGATAGAAATAAAAAGCAGAGTTTATTCCTTTGAGACCAATGCCCTTTCTACAAATCATGCTCTTTCTTTGAGCCTCGAAATCCTTGTCTGTAAATTAAGGGTAAAGATATCATCTCTGCATACCTAATAGGTTTATTGTGAACATCAAATGAAATAATCTATATGTAAGACCTTTGGGTGATATACTTCCCCTCTCTGAGCCTCAAGTCCAACTACTTCCAAATACGGTTATACTAATGATACCTCAGTTGTAATATTTGTTGCTTATATGTGTTTATCAAGTGTAAAGTAGTATACATTATTACCACATCTCCATTATTCCTGAACTGAGCAGTTGTCTCTTCCTGATTCCGCTTATTTTAGCAACAGTGAACAAACTTTTATGGTTAGATAGAAACAATGAAATTTCTATAGCAAGGGCACTTCCATATTACACATAACATTAAAGAATGTAATTAAATGAACACATGCAAAATTGTTCTGCTAAATTGCCAAAAGGTATGGCTTTACTACAATCAAGAAGTAGTGGTTCTTTCGATCATGATTGGGGACCATTTTCCTACACTACTAATTTTGTTGAAAAAATACTTGATTCTATTTTAACTTCCATTGTTTCTCAAGAAATTCTATTACAAAAATTATTCATTTACTCTCTAAATGATAGTTAATTAAACACTCTGTGAAGATTAGAAAGTGAAATAAAAATAGAAATTGACATAACTTCAATTTTTACCTACCTAGATGTAAAGTCTTATTGGTGTGGGGAAGAATGGAGAAAGGAAGATAGGAGAGGATCTTCTTCCAATGGATATGTATTATATCTATTTTCCAATATTAAAAAGGGAGTGGGATGTGGGTATTTTTGAGTGTCACATTGAGGTAATGTTTGGAAATGTAATTAAGACCCTTGATGAGGACTTTTAACAGTTTTTGGAAATGCAGTAAAAAGACATGTATACAATCTTTTATTGGCCATATTCTGAAAAGCAAAATCCTGGATATACAATATTAACCATCCATCCACCAATTTGTTCATCTGCCCAATCATCCATCCATTCAACAAATAGTCTTGAGAATAAACCTTGCATCATTTTAGACATTGGAGATAGAGCAGTGAGAAAAACAGATGAAAATTCTCACCCTCTTGGAATTTACTTTCTTTTTTTCTGACAAGGAGACAGACAATAAGCAAATAAATAAATAAAGTCTATACCATGTCAATTGGTATAAAGGCTATGGAAAATAATGAAGTCAGGAATAATGAAATAATAAAATAGGGATAAGGAAGATTTGTCAAAGGGGTAAGAGTTACAATTTCAGTAGAGATTTGCAGATACGAGGGGGTTAGTCATGAAAATATCAGAAAAAAGAACACCTGGACAGAATAATCAGAAATTCCAAAGACCCTGAGACAGGGACATGCATGGGATGTTTAAGGAAGCCAAAATTACTGGAGTGAAGTAGATGAAGATCAGTGGGGGATAAGATCAGAGAAGTAAGGGGGTAGGGAGATCTCTTGAGGGAATGCAGGTCCCCAAATAAATTGACTTTTTCTCAGAATGTGATGAGAAGCCATCAAAGGTTTTGAGCAGAGAAGAATATGATCTGACATATGCCTTAACTGGATCTATATGGCTATTCTTCTGAGATCAGATTGAAGAGGAACAAGGATGGAAACAATGAAACCAATTAGCAGTTTGTATAGGTCATCAAGGTCAGAAGGGACAATGACTCAGATCAGGGTTGTAGGGTGATAGCAGTGGCGATTGGGAGAAGTGTCAGATTATGGCTGTATTTTGAAGACAGAACAAACAAAAATATGACAGTATTATTTCAGGCATAACATGTAAAACACTGACACTTTAAGTGTTGCTCACACTCTAGCTAAAAGTATTGCAAATTTTAGAGTGTCATCTTATATTCTCCAGGTGGTCGTGGGGAGGGGAATAGCAAATCTGGCTTCTATTCAAAGGAACCCACTTGTTCTTAAGTCTTAGAAAAGGAATGTGGTGTGAAAAATCCTCTCTACAAATATCCTAACATACCTAAAATCCTCTAAGAGAAGTTATACTCCTGGTATTTTGTTTCTTTTTATACTATTATTTCAAATTTATATTTTCATTGGCCAGATATTGAAATATGTGCCCTTGGACCCCACAGAGTAACTAAAAGGAAACTAACTGTGAGGGGATTTAAAAGAGTAAAGATTGCAAGAACATAATGCAAATGAGAAAACATGTGCAGGAACATAAATATACACATACAGATGTTTTTTTCCAGTTAAAATCAGATGCATTGCCAAAAAGTCACAGGTGTACCTGGCATGTGATAATGAGAGACTACAAAGTGAAAAGATTTATATCCAACACACTTTTATTCAATTGAGAGTTTGGGTACCACTTAAATATAGCCTTGAAAATACTGGAGAATTTAAGAAAGGGAATATCAATAACTCCAAAATTAAAACAGTAAAGGAAGGAAAGAATGGAAGGATGGATTAAGGGCCATAAAACACTAGAAAGCAGGTTTTGGTTTTTGTTCCTTGATGAGGTTTGAACATATTCTAATATTGCTGGATTAAAGTTGTATATTTAGCCAGCTTACAATAAAAAGTGAATAAGAACCTCCACCAAATCATCAATATCATTGTTAACATGAATGCCAACTTTGTATACACAAATTATTCTTCCTCCCAACGTATTTTTGCTGATTTTCCAGTGCACAAGAGCACCTGGCCTACCCATGGGATAATTGATGGCTTAAATTTCATTCTTCCTCCATTTCTTTCAAAGTTGTTACTCTGGTTACAGAAAAGAAGGGTGCTTATTTAAAATTCTTTTAGGTAGAGGAGGCCTTTTTGTACTTTACACAAATGTGCCTTATGTGCTGGCATTGGTTCCTCACTCCATCCTTTTGTAAATAATCACCTTTTGGGGGTAGTTATAGATCAGGCTTATCCAACTTCAGATTCCTGGGCCCCGTCACAGACCTATTAAACCACTAACTCAGTTGGATGGGGCCCAGAATTTGTATCTTAAACAAATATCCTGGCAGGTTCTCATGCTGCTGAACACCAGAACAACAGCTGGAAAAAGGCCTTTATAATTGTATTCCAGCGATGAGAAAATATTTGAAATATCTCAAAACACAGAAGAGTGGTCCTAGTTTTGCTATTACATGTATTACCTTAATTCAATTTTAGAATGAGGATATAATATTTCATATGTTTAAATCACAGGGTTATTATAAAATCAGACAAGAAACATATATTGGTGGTTGCTAAATCAGGCTTTGCGTCAGAATCACCTAGAGCTTATTAAAAATAAAGCTGCCTGGTTCCCACTCCCAGAACATGGTATCAGAGTCTTTGAGAGTAGGTCTTGGTATTCCTTTCACCTATCTTCTGTGTTGGAGCCCATGTTTTCTGGGTATCATGTTTCCTGTTTTCATGTTTTATATCCTTGTTTTGTGGAACACATCATTCAGTGATTTTCTGAGAAATAGCGCATGAGAAGAATTTTTAAAAAACCTGAGCATGAGATTAACCCTTATAAGCAATTCTTGGTTTGGCTAAATATATAATTTTATCTAGGAAATTATCTCATTTCAGAATTTTTAAAGCATGGTTCTAATGCTTCTTATTTTTGTATGTGATGTGGGCTTTTTTCCCTGTGTTTCTCCCTTTCAAGGAGCTTCTGTATTTACCCACTAATTTACTGTTTCTGTTGTTCTACATTCCTTCCTGTAGATCTGAGCTTCCATCAGGCATCATTTTCCTTGTCTGAAGCAATCATTTAGCATTTCTTTGAGTACAAGCATGCTGGTGACAAATTTTCTCAGCTCGGAAATATCTTTATTATATGCTTTTTTGAAGAATATCATCATCTAATATAGAATTCTTGGTTAGCTATTTTTCTCATAGCTCTTTAAATGTGGCATTCAGTTGTCTTATGGCTTCAATTGTTTCTGATGAGAATCAGCTAATTTGTATTTTTATTGCCATGTATTATTATAATATGTCTTTTTCTGCACTGACAGCTTTGAAGATTTTTCTATCTTTGGTATTTAGAAGTTTGACTAGATAAAACCAAGACTGTGGGAGCAGAGAACCAGGAGGTTACCTTTACTCCACCATTTTTCATCCCCTCATTTCGTTTTATTTTTTAATTGACAAATAGAAATTGTATGTATTTAATGTGTACAACATTATGTTTTCAGATATGTATACATTGTGGAACAGCTCAATTGAGCTAATTAACAATGTATTCCTCACATACTTATTTTTTGTGATAAGAAGACTTAAAGTCTATTCTCAATGATTTTCAAAACACATTGTTGTCAACTATAGTCACCATGTTGTACAATAGATTTTTTGAAGTTATTCCTCCAACCTAAGTGAAATTTTGTATCGTTGATCAACATAAAATAGTAAAACTCCTAGAATAAAACATAGAAGAAAAACTTAATGACATTGGTCTTGGCCTTAATTTCATGGATATAATACCAAAAGCACGGACAATAAAATCAAAAATAGACAAGCGAAACAACATTCAACTAAAAAGTTTTAGCACAGCAAAGAAAACAATTAACAGAGTGAAAAGTCAACTTTGGAATAAGGGAAAATATTTGCAAATCATATATCTGACAAAGGGTTAATATGTAAGGTACACAAACAAATCAATGGCCAAAAATAATAATAATAATAATAATAACCTGGTTAAAAAATTGGCAGAGGACCTGTGTAAAATAATAAGAAGTGCATATATTGGTAAACACTCCCATTCTCTGGCACAGACCACCTAAATCTTAAATTCATGTTGAGTTTAATTTTGTGTATTGTGTATGATATGGGTCCAATTTCATTTGTTTACATGTGAATATTCAGTTTTCGCAACAGCGTTTGTTGAAGAAACTATACTTTCCCTTTTGTATATTCTTTGCAACCTTGTCAAACACCATTTCACCATGTACGTATGGTTTCATTTATGGGCTTCCTAATCTGTTCTGTTAAGGAATATGTTTGTCTGTATAACAGTACTATACTATTTTGATTACTGCAGCTTTGTAATATACTTTGAAATCAGGAAGTGTGATGCTTTCAGCTTTGTCCTTTTTTAAAAGATTGTTTTTGCTATTCTGGGTCCATTGTGTCTCCATAGGTTGTTTTGTCTATTGCTGTAAAAAATACCACTGAGATTTTGATAACGATTACATCATGCAAACATCAATAGCATTTCTATACACCAACAATGACCAAGCTCAGAATCAAGTCAAGAACGCAATCCCATTTAAAACAGCTGCGAAAAAGAAAAAAATAATAAAATAAAATACCTGGGAATAGATTTAACCAAAGAAGTGAACAATCTCTACAAGGGGGACTACAAGTCATTGATGAAAGAAATCATAGATGATACAAACAAATGGGAAAAACATCCCATGCTCATGGATCAGAAGAATCAATATTGTTAAAATGATCATACTTCCTAAAGCAATGTATAGATTCAATGCAATTCCTAACAAAATACCAACTTTATTTTTCATAGAATTAGTAAAAACAATTTTAAAATTCATATAGACCCAAAAATAGCCCAAATAGCCAAAGCAATCCTGAGCAAAAAGAACAAATCTGAAGCCATCACCTTACCTGACTTCAAATTATACTACAAGGCTATAGTCACCAAAATAGCTTGGTACTGGCATAAAAGTAGACACATAGATCAATGGAACAGAATAGTAAACCCAGAAATGAAACCATATACCTACAACCAACTGATCTTTATCAAACTAAACAAAAGCATGCACTAGAGAAGGATACACTATTCAATAAATGGTGCTGGGAAACTTGGATAGCCATATACAGAAGAATGAAACTGGATCCCTCTCTTTCACAGTATACAAAAATTAACTCAAGATGGATTAAAGACTCAAATGTAACACTTGAAACAATAAAAATCATAAAAGAAGGCCTAGGAAAAACTCTTCTGTACATTGGCCTAGGCAAAGAATTTATGACTATGACTCCAAAAGTAAATGCAATAAAAACAAAAATAGACAAATGGGACTTAAGTAAACTAAAAAGCTTCTGCACAGAAAAAGAAATAATCAAAAGAGTAAATAGACAACCTACAGAATGGAAGGAAATATTCACAGTCTACGTGCTTGACAAAGGACTAATAGCCAGAACCTACAAGGTACTCGAAAAACTCAGTCAGAAAAAAACAAGCAACACAATTAACAAGTGTGCAAATAACATGAATAGGCATTTTTCAAAAGAAGATATACAAATGGTCAAGAAACAAATGTAAAAATACTCAATATCATTAAGCATCAAGGAAATTAAAATTAAAACAATAATGAGATACACATCATACTCCAATTAGAATGGCCATTACTAAAAAGTGAAAACAAGAATAGATGTTGGTGTAGATGTGATTAAAAGGGAATACCTAAATACTGTTGATGGGAATATAAATTAGTACAACTACTATGGAGATCAATACAGAGAATTCTTAAAGAACTAAAGGTAGATCTACCATTTGACCCAGCAATGCCACTAATGGGTATCTACACAGAGGAAAAGAAGTCATTATATAAAAAAGACACCTGCACTCATATGTTTATCTCAGCACAATTCGCAATCACAAAGCTATAGAATCTACCTAAGTACCTTCAACTGATGAATGGATAAAGAAAATATGTGTGTGTGTATAACATACAAATAAATATACAAGTCACACACACACACACACACACACACACACACACCATGGAATATTTCTCAGTAACAAGAATTAATGAAATAATGTCTTTTGCAGCAACTTGGATGGAACTCGTGACCATTATCCTAAATGAAGTAACTCAGGAGCAGAAAAATAAATGTCACATGTTTTCAATTATAAGTGGAATCTAAACTATGGGTACACAAGGTCACACAGAGTGATATAATGGGCATTGGAGACTCACAAGAGAGGGTGTGGTAGGGGTCAGGGGATGAAAAATTACCTATTGAGTGCAATGTAAACTACTTGGGTGATGGGTACACCAAAAGCCCAGACTTGGGCACTATAGAATATACACATGTAACAAAATTCAACTTGTATCCCTTAAATCTATTCAAATAAAAAATGACAAGAGAAAAACTGTAAAAATATAAATAAATGCAAAATAATAATCTTTAAAAATAAATAACTAAAAACGATAGCTAGGGCGCTATTTTTGAGGCAGTAGAAAATCCCAAATTAAGAATATTGGATGAACATATATTTATAGAAGGCTTTTATTTATTTATTCACTTATGTTTTTGCTTTCATGAATGCACTTTAGACTTAAATTTTTTACTTATATTGATCTTTAGGAAAGCAAGCACCTTAGAAGATAATTTTTATTTTGAAATTTGAAATCAATATATCCAAGTTTTACATGCTGTCTAGCATATTTTAAGCAATATTTTCATTCTCTCTGTAGAAAACATCTAGAGGTTATTTTTCTGAATTTTAATTTTATAATGCATGCATAACAAACAGAATTTGACTGGTTTGGCAAAGTCATAAAATGAATATTATCCATTAGATTTTATTAATTATATTCTTGCCAACCCAGTGATGTAGAACAGCCTACACATAAAGAACAGAGTCCAGAGCCTATCTAAAACTTCTATACTACTCAAACATGCCCAAGGTATACTGTGAAGGTCAGCTGAGTAATCTTATGCTGCCTATGTAGAATGCTTACCCAAAAGGGACGAGAAGTTCTGAAATCTATATTACTTTTACATAGGAAGTTTCAGCATTATTTTCATACAGCCTAAGCAAAACATAGATTAAAAGGCAAAATGGAGAAAAATGCATAATCAGAGTCCATAGCAATCCAGAAAAGAATGAAACAGATTAAAGGGAATAATTGGGGTATATTAGGCTAGAAACATTTCATTTTAATTTGTAAGCATTCATTAATTAATTCAAAAATTATTGCTGAGCATCTCACACCCATTAGGATGGCTACTGTCAGGGAAAAATAGTAAATAACAAGTGTCTGTGAGGATGTGGAGAAATTGAAACTTTTTATGCTGTTGGTGGGAATGTAAAATGTTATGACTTCTATGGAAAACAGTACAATGGTTCATCTAAAAATAGAAAATAGAATTACCATATGACCTAGTAATTCCATTTTGGGGTATCTACCCAAAAGAATTGAAAGCAGAGTCTCAAAGAGATATACACACATCCATGATCATAGCAGCATTATTCACAATAGTCAAAAGATGGAAGTAACCCAAGTGCCTATCATGGATGAAAGGATAAATAAAATATAGTATATACATATAATGGATTGTTATTCATCCTTTAAAAAGAAGAAAATTCTGATGTGTACTACAGTATGTATGAACCTCGAGGACTGCTATGGCTTGAGCGTCCCCTCCAAAACTTATGTTGGAACCTTAATTCTTAGTGTGGAAGTGATTAAGAGGAGATTAAGCCGGGCGCGGTGGCTCACGCCTGTAATCCTAGCACTCTGGGAGGCCGAGGCGGGCGGATCGTTCTGAGCTCAGGAGTTCGAGACCAGCCTGAGCAAGAGCGAGACCCCATCTCTACCAAAAATAGAAAGAAATTAATTGGACAGCTAAAAATATATAGAGTAAAAATTAGCCGGGCATGGTGGCACATGCCTGTAGTCCCAGATACTCGGGAGGCTGAGACAGCAGGATTGCTTGAGCCCAGGAGTTTGAGGTTGCTGTGAGCTAGGCTGACGCCATGGCACTCGCCCCAGGCAAGAGAGTGAGACTCTGTCTCAAAAAAAAAAAAAAAAAAAGAGGAGATTAAATTGTGAAGATAGATTAATATCTTTCTCATGAGACTGGATTAGTTCTGGCAGGAATGGATTAGTTCCCACAAAAGCAGTTGTTATTAAGGGAGATTGCCTCTTGTGTTTGGTGTCTTTGCAGGTGCCTGCTTCTTTTTCTCCTTTTCTGCCATGTTGTGAGGCAGCACAAGGCCCATACCAGAAGCTGAGCAGATGCCAGCACCATGCCCTTTGACTTTCCAGCCACTATAATCATAAGCCAAACAAACTTCTTTTCTTTATAAATTACATAGCCAAAGGTATTCTCTTATAACAACAGTAAGTGGACTAAGACAAGGATATTATGCTAAGTTAAATAAGCCAATCACAAAAAGACAAATACCGTTTGATTCTGCTTGTATGCAGTACCTAGAGTAATCAAATTCATATAAATGGAAATAGAGTGGCAATTGTCAGGGGCTGGTGAAAGAGTCAATGGAAAGTTGTTGTTTAATAGATATGGTGCTTCATTTTTGCAAGATGATAAGAGTTCTGGATATTGGTTGCACAACAATGCGAATGTAATTAACACTAAACTGTGCACTTAAAAATAGCTAAGATGGTAAGTTTTACGTTATGTGTATTTCACCAAAATCAAAACTAAAAATAAATAAAAATTATTGTTGAGTGTCACCAATGGACTGAGAAACACATTACATATTGAGGACACTGCAACACAAAAATATGATTCTTTCCCCCAAAATTTGAGAGACTTGACAGGCAAAGAAACAATAACACATGTGGAATTTCATAGTAGAAATAGTACCTACGTCTATGTGGAGTGGCCATTGAACTTCTGAAGAAATAAGACTGAAGAATAAGCAAGAAATACCAAAATATTTCAGAATTTTTTCAATGCTAGCTATGTGACCATAAGCAAATTTCTTAACCTCTTTGAGTCTCAAATTCTTCGTCAGCAAAAATGAGATTACCTTTGTCAGAGAGTAAGTGTAAGGATTAAATGAAATAACATATGCAAAGATTTTAGCAGTTTCTGGCACACAGTGATCCGGCAGTGGGAGGGAAAAAAAGAACCATTTTGAAACGTGCCCAAAACATTATTATTATTGTTTTTTTAATTAGTAGTAGTAGCATAAATTTAGGAGATGCAAGTGCAGTTTTGTTACATGGATATATTGTGTAATGGTAAAGTCTGGGCTTTTAGTGTAATAATCACCTGTACAATATAGCCATTAAGTAATTTATCATTCCTCACCCCTCTCCCACCCAACATTCTGTTTTTAATAAGATATTCCCTCAGGAGAAACTAACCAGAGCATAACCTGCTGTGGTTTTATGAGAGTCTAATCCGATCTGAGGGAAGATGACAACCCAACCCCAGCTCCCTCTAGCCATCCTGTCCTATCTAATGGGTGGGGAGTGAACTGAGAGCACTTGTAAATTTAAGAGTAAAGAGGCATAGCCCACTAAAAGACTGAGGTATAATCATAAAATTATAAAACACTTCCCCTCCTCCCATACTTTATCAGCATGTCACTAAAGGCCTATTTATGGTAGTTCCTTTTACCCACATCATGCCTGCCTATCAAGGAAAAGTTACAAGACATACTAAAAGGCACAAAGCACAGTTTAAAAAGGCAGAGCAAACATCAGAACCGGACTCAGCTATGGCAGGGATGTTGAAATTATCAGACTGAGAATTAAAAACAACTATGATAAAAATGCTAAGAGGTCTAATGGGTAAAGTATACAGCCTGCAATAACAGATCGGCAATTTAATCAGAGAGATGGTATTCTAAGAAAGAAGAAAAAGGAATGCTAGAGATCAAAACCAGTACAACAGAAATGAAGATTGCCTTTGACGGGGTCATTAGTAGACTGGACACAGCTGAGGAAAGAATCTTTGATCTTGAGAATATCTGAAGAAAAACCTCCAAAACCGAAGAGTAAAGAAAATACTGACTATAAAAATGAAACAGGAATTAATGCAATCCCTCTCAAAGTACCATAATTCTTCTTTACAGATCTAGAAAAAATAATTCTGTGCTTTTTATGGAACTGGAGAAGACCTCATATAGCCAAAGCAATCTTAAGAAAAAAGAACAAACTGGGAGGCATCAGTCTACCAGACTTCAAGCTGTACTGTAAGGCTATAGTAACTAAAAAAATGTGGTACTGGCACAAGAACAGAGATATAGACCTTTAGACCAGGACTGAGAATCCAGAGATGAAACCATCCACGTATTGTCATCTAATCTTTGACAAAGCAGACAAAAATATACTCTGGGGAGAAGAATCTATTTTCAATAAATGGTGCTGGGAAAACTGGGTAACTACATGCAGAAGATTGAAACTGGATCCCCACCTCTCAATTCTTACAAAAATCAATTCATGATGGATAACAGATTTAATCCTAAGGCACGAAACCCTAATAATCCTAGAAAAAAATGTTGGGAAGACTCTATCAGACATCTGCCTAGGCAATGAATTTATGAGAAGACCCCAAAGCAATCACAGCAGCAACAAAAATAAATAAATGGGACCAGAACAAATTAAAAAGTTTTTACACAGCCAAGGAAACTATCATTAGAGTGACTAGACAGCCTACAGAACAGGAGAAAATGTTTGATTTCTAGACATCCGATAAAGGTCTGATAACAAGAATCTATCTAGAACTTAAAAAAAATCAACAAGAAAAAATCAAACAACCTCATCAATAAATGGGCAAAGGACATGAGCAGAAACTTTTCAAAAGAAGATAGAATAATGGCCAACAAACACATAAAAAAATGCTCAACATCTCTAATCATTAGGGAAATGCAAATCAAAACCAAAATGAGATATCATCTAACCCCACTGAGATTGGCCTCTATCAAAAAACCCCAAAACAACAGATGCTGGCTAGGATGTGGAGAGATAGGAAGACTCTTACACTGTGGGTGGTATAGCAAATTAGTACAACCTCTGTGGAAAAGAATTTGGAGATACCTCAAGGAGCTAAAAATAGAAATACTATTTGATCCAGAAATAGCACTATTAGGCATCTACCCAAAGGAACAAAAGTCATTCTGTAATAAAGACATCTGCACTTGAATGTTTATGGCAGCACAGTTCATTATTGCAAGGATGTGGAAACAACTCAAGTGCCCATCAATCCATGACTGGATTAATAAAATCTGGTATATGCGTAGAGTGGAATACTATTCCGTTACAGGAAAACAATGGTGATCTAGCACCACTTATATTTTCCTGGATAGAGCTTGAGCCCATTCTCCGAAGTGAGGTATCACAAGAATGGAAGAACAAGTGCCACGTGTACTCGCCATCAAATTAGCACTAACTGATCAACACTAAGGTGCTCACAGGGTAGTAATATTGTTCGGCGGTTGGGGGGGGTAAACTCACAACTAATGGATGTGGTAAGGGATGTAGGGGAGAAAGGGCACACCTCAAATCATGGTTTGGGTGAGGCAAAGTCATAACTGTAACCAAAATGTTTGTACCCTCATAATATCCTGAAAAAAAAAAATAACAGGATATCTAAAAATTGTTGGGCAAGTACAAAAAGTGTAAATAAGCAAAATGGGAATATCAGAGAGAGAAGAAAGAGAGACAATAGCAGAAGAAATATTTGAAACAATAATAACTGAGAATTTCACTCAGATTAATATCAGGCATTCAACCATGGATCCAGGAAACTCAAAGAGCAACAACAAGCAGGATAAATGCCAAAAAATTCTACACTTAGGCATATCATTTTCAAACTACAGCAAAATCAAAGATAAAGAAAAAATTCTGAAAGAATCCAGAGGAAAAATATACTGCATGTACTGAGGAGTAAAGATAAATATTATGTCTGATTTCTCAAGGGAAACCATATAAGCAAGAAGAGAATGACATAAAAAATATTGAAATTATTGAGAATAAAGTAGCAATATGCAGGAATTTTTAATAAAAGGGACAAAGGGGAGGAGCCAAGATGGCAGACGAGAAAAGCCATCAGTCAGAGTGTCTCTGCAAAAAAGACAAATTTTAGAAGAAAGAAAATAATAAACTAGCAGAGAATCATAGATTGGGTGAGGGTCACAGGGAATGGTACCTGAAACTACAGGAGACTCCACGGGAAGACATTGCAGAAGAAAACTGGAAGGAGAAAGGTCCCAGGAGGCTTGGAGACCAGTGACAAGGGTAGGCGGAGCAGTTAACTTTCCTCTCCATTGCATCTCGGACTTTTGGCGGGCTCCTGAGTGGTTGGAGAGACCTGCCAACAACAGCCCAGAGACGGCTGCTGCCAGTGAGCAGTGGCCTCTTGCGGACACGGCGCCGGGTTCCCAGCCCCCTCGGGGTGCCACCCTGGGCGCAAACCTGAGACTATCGGCAGACGCCATATTGCTCCATTCTCTCCTTACCCCTCCCTACCTGAGGGTGCTCAGAGAGACAATTTAACCATCTCAGGGAGGCATCTGCAGGGAACGGGGCCTTTATTTTGGGGGCCCTACAGCAGACTGAAAGGTACTCGACTGCAAGTTCCCTATCTGCCAGCCCTCCCAGGTGCTACTTGCCTAGGAACTCCAGGAGAGTAGGGTAAATCCAAGGTGGAGTGAAATCAACCCAGCTTGGGCACCCTGTAGGTGATTCAAGACCAGCATCCATCCCGCTGGCAAGGTCAGGGATCAATCTCCAGGGCCTAGGGGACAAGCCTGCAGACCAGGCCACATACACCCAGGTCAGGATCGCACTGCTCCAGGGCACAGAAAAGAGATCTGCAAAAGATCCTACTGAGGAGTGTATGCCTTCAGGGGCAGATCAGCATGCCTGAGCAGCAGCCCTCCTCCCAAAAGAGAGCCATGCACCCAGCTCAGGCTGCGATCCTCGGTAGGGAACCTCCCGGCCCACATCATAGCCAGGGGAGATCCATCGGCCTGAGGTCCTGCTTGCTGGCAGAGGCCTGGGAGAGGCCACGGAGAGGGAGAGAGTGGAGGGGAGTGAGACCTCCTCCAGAGTGTGGGTCTTGGACAGCCCCAACCCCCAAGACCAGACTTTCAGTGGAGTGGAGCCATTTCAGGCTCTCCTGGCAGCTTTGCACAGAAACAAAGAGCAGACCTTTGACGCCCTGCTGACAGCAGTTGTGGAGCCTGATGGCAGGCTTACCCAACCAAGCCCCACCCAGACTCACTCCCGGTCCTGCCCCCACTGAGGTGGAGAACGAGGACACACCTGGAAATCCCAGGGACCCACTCATCACCCGAGGCACCAGAGAACCTCTCTAGTGGAAGAAGAGCTAGCGACAGGACCCAAAAACAGCATGATCCTCCCTGAAAGTGCCACCTACTGACAGGGAGGTCATCCTGCACACCCTTTTACTGCATATACTGCATCTACTGATTCATCATAAAGAGTGCGTTCAAATCTCACCCACAAAAAAACACCTACTGGCTCAGAGACTAAACAGGGCGTGTCATTATCCAGATGAAAACCTAAAGGCAAGAAGGAAAAACTGATCCAGATGGGAAGGAACCAGAGAAAGAACTCTGGAAGTATGAAGATGCAAACGGAAAGCACACCCCCAAAGATGAACAACAGCTCCCCAGCAATGGATAGTAACCAAACTCAGAACACTAAAATGACAGAAGAAGAATTTCAAACATGGATTGCAAGAAAACTGAATGATATGCAAGAAAAAATGGATAACCAATACAAAGAAACCAAAAAAAAATCCAGGACTTGGAAGAGAAATTCACTAAAGAAATTGAAATATTAAAAAAAAATCAAACTGATCTCTGGAAATGAAGGACTTATTCAGAGAACTACAAAACACCATGGAAAGCCTCAAGAACAGTGTAGATCAAACAGAAGAAAGAATCTCAGAGATTGAAGACAACTCCCTGCAATTAAATAAGTCAGTCACAGAGATCGAGCAGAAAATGAAGAGAAAAGAAATAAGGCTACAAGAAATGTGGGATTATGTGAAAAAACCAAACCTGAGGGTGATAGGGGTTCAGGAAGGTGAAGAAGAAAATGCTCAAGGGCTGGATAAGCTATTGGAAGAATTAATAGAGGAGAATTTCCCAGGCCTTGCTAAAAATCTAGATATACAAGTACAAGAAGCTCAACAGACCCCAGGTAGATTCAATGCCAATAGGAAGACACCACATCACGCAGTGATCAGATTGACCAAAATAGCCACTAAAGAGGCCCTTCTACGAGCTGTAAGGCGAAAGAAACACGTAACATACAAAGGAAAGCCCATCAGAATAACACCAGGTTTCTCAACTGAAACCCTACAAGCAAGAAGAGACCGGAGCCCCATTTTCACTCTTCTGAAACAGAATAATGCACAGCCTAGAATCTTGTACCCTGCTAAACTAAGTTTCATATATGAAGGATAAATAAAGACATTCTCAGGTAAGCAAAGACTGAGGGAATTCACCAAGACAAGACCTGCTCTCCAAGAAGTAATCAAAGCAGAATTACAAAAGGATCAGCACAATAAACACTCTCAAATGTGAAACCACTCAAAAGTTAAAGATCAAAGGCTAGATTCCACAATGCCTCAAGAGAGAAAACAAAGCAAAAAAAAATGAAGCCCAACAGAATGAACAGTAATACACCCCACTTATCAGTTCTCTCAATAAATGTGAATGGTTTGAACTCCTCTCTCAAGAGACATAGCCTGGCTGAATGGATAAAAAAAAAAAAAAAAAAAAAAAAAAAAGGAAGCCAAGCATCTGCTGTCTCCAGGAAATTCATCTAACCTGCAAGGACGCATTTAGATTCAAAGTAAAGGGGTGGAAATCAATATTTCAAGCAAATGAAAGCCAAAAGAAGGCTGGTGTAGCAGTTTCAATCTCAGATAACTTGGTTTTTAAATCAAAAAAAGTAATAAAAGATAAAGGAGGTCACTATATAATGGTGAAGGGTTCAGTTCAACAAGAAGACATAACGATTCTAACTATGTATGCACCCAACTTAGGGGCACCCAGATTCTTAAAGCTAACTCTACTTGATCTAAACAAACTGATAGACAGCAACACCATAATAGTCGGAGACTTCAACACCCCACTGACAGCACAGGACAGATCTTCCAAACAGAAAATTAACAGAGAAATAATGGACTTAAACAGAACTCTATAACAAACAGGCTTCACTGACATTTGAAGGACATTCTACCCCAAAACCACTGAATACACGTTCTTCTCATCAGCTCATGGGACATTCTCTAAGATTGACCATATTCTAGGACACAAAGCATGTCTCAAAAAATTTAACAAAATAAAAATCGTACCATGCATCTTCTCGGATCACAGTGGAATAAAAATAGAAATCAACCGCAACAGAAACTCTCATCTCTACACAAAGTCATGGAAATTAAACAATTTTCTGCTGAAAACTTCCTTCATAAACGAGGAAGTAAAGATGGAAATCAAAAGATTATTTGAACTAAATGACAAAGATGACACAAGTTATCAAAATCTGTGAGATAGAGCCAAAGCAGTCCTGAGAGGAAATTTTATTTCCATAAATGCCTATATCCAAAATTCAAAAGATCACAAATAGACAACCTAAGGAATCAACTCAAAGAACTGGAAAAAGAAGAACAGGCCAACCCCAAACCCAGCAAAAGAAGAGAAATCAATAAGATCAAATCAGAATTAAATGAAATTGACATCAGGGAAACTATGCAGGAGATTAATGAAACAAAAAGTTGGTTCTTTGAAAAAATAAACAAAATTGACACACCTTTGGCCAAACTAACAAAAAGCAGAAAAGAAAAATCCCTCCTAAGCTCCATCAGGAACAAAAAAGGAGAAGTCACAACTGATGCCTTGGAGATTCAAGATATAATTTATGAATATTACAAAAACTTTTATGCACACAAACTGGAAAATGTGGAGGAAATGGACAAATTTTTAGAAACGCACAGCCTCCCTAAGCTGAACCAGGAAGAAATAGAATTCCTGAACAGACCAATATCAAGGACCAAAATTGAAACAGCAGTAAAAAAACATTCCAAAAAAGAAAAGTAACAGACCAGATGGTTTCACACCCGAATTTTACCACACCTACAAAGAAGAACTGGTGCCTATCCTACAGAAATTATTCCACACCATTGAGAAGGATGGATTCCTCCCCAACACATTTTATGAAGCCAACATAACCCTGATACCCAAACCAGGAAAGGATGCAACAAAAAAAAGAAAACTACAGACCAATATCCCTTATGAATATAGATGCAAAAATTCTCAACAAAATTCTAGCCAACCGAATCCAGGTGCTTATTAAGAAAATAATACATCATGACCAAGTGGGCTTCATTCCAGAGATGCAGGGATGATTCAACATACATAAATCTATAAATGTAATTCACCACATAAACAGAAGCAAAAATGAAAACCTCATGATTCTCCCAATAGATGCAGAAAAAGCATTTGACAAAATTCAGCACCCTTTCATGATAAGAACGCTTAACAAAATAGGCATAGATGGGGCTTACCTAAAAATTATACAAGCCATTTATGACATAACCCACAGCAAACATCATACTGAATGGGGAAAAACTGAAAGCATTCGCACTTAGAACTGGAACCAGACAAGGTTGCCCACTATCTCCACTTCTATTCAACATAGTGCTAGAAGTCCTGGCCACAGCAATCAGGCAAGAGAGTGGGATTAAAGGCATACAAATGGGAACAGAATAGATCAAACTCTCACTATTTGCTGATGACATGATATTATATCTAGAAAATCCCATGGATTCAACCAAGAGGTTCGTGGAATTGATAAATGAATTCAGTAATGTCTCAGGATATAAAATCAATACACACAATTCAGAGGCTTTCATATATGCCAGTAACAGTCATACCGAGAACCTAATCAAAGGCTCAATTCCCTTCACAATAGCAAAAAAGATAATAAAGTATCTAGGGATATATTTAACTAAGGAGGTAAAAGACCTCTACAGGGAGAACTATAAAACATTGAGGAAGGAAGTAGCAGAGGACATAAACAGGTGGAAAACCATACCATGCTCGTGGGTCGGCAGAATCAACATTGTTAAGATGTCTATACTACCCAAAGTGATCTACAGATTCAACCCAATCCCTATTAAAATACCAACATCAGTCTTCACAGATGTAGAAAAATTAATTCTATGCTTTGTATGGAACCAGAGTAGACCCCCGCATAGCAAAAACAATACTAGGCAATAAAAACAAAATGGGAGGTACCAACTTACCAGACTTCAAACTTTATTATAAGGCTGTAGTAATCAAAACAGCTTGGTACAGGCAAAAAAATAGAACCATTTACCAGTGGAACAGAACTGAGAACCCAGATATAAAACCATCCTCATATTGCCACCTAATCTTTGACAAAGCAGACAGAAACATACACTGGGGAAAAGAATCCTTGTTCAATAAATGGTGCTGGGAAAACTGCATAACCACATGTAGAAGACTGAACCAGGATCCACACCTTTCATCTCTCACAAAAATCAACTCATGCTGGGTAACAGACAAACCTGAGGAGTGAAACTGTTAGAATTCTAGAGCAAGATGTTGGAAATACTCTTCTAGACATTGGCCTAGGCAAAGAATTTATGAAGAAGTCCCCAAAGGCAATCACAGCAACAACCAAAATAAATAAACGGGACCTGATCAAATTAAAAACCTTCTATAGAGCTGAAGGAACTGTCACAAGAGCAAACAGACAACCTACAGAATGGGAGAAAATTTTTGCATGCTACAAATCCGACAAAGGGCTGATAACTAGAATCTACTTAGAACTCAGGAAAATCAACAAGAAAAAATCAAACAACCCTATCAAAAAGTGGGAAAAGGACATGAACAGAAACTTTTCAAAGGAATACAGAATAATGGCCCAAAAACATATGAGATAATGCTCAACATCACTAATCATCAGGCAAATGGAAATCAAAACCACGATGAGATATCACTTACCGCCAATGAGACTGGACTTTATCAAAAAGTTCCAAAACAATAAATGTTGGCATGGATGTGGAGAGATAGGAACACTCATACACTGCTGGTGGGACTGCAAACTAGTGCAGCCTCTGTGGTAAGCAATGTGGAGATACCTTAAAGAGATACAATTAGAAGTACTATTTGACCCAGCAATCCCATTACTGGGCATCTACCCAAAAGATCTAATGATACTCTATAAGAAAGACACCTGCACCCAAATGTTTATAGCAGCACAATTCACAATTGCAAAGATGTGGAAACAACCCAAGTGCCCATCAATACATGAGTGGATTAATAAAATGTGGTATATGTATCCCATGGAGTACTATTCAGCTTTAAGAAACAATGGTGATATAGCACCTCTTGTATACTCCTGGATGGAGCTGGAATGCATTCTACTAAGTGAAGTTTCCCAACAATGGAAAAATAAGCACCACATGTACTCACCAGCAAATTGGTTTCACTGACCAACACCTAAGTGCACATATAGGAATAACATTTATCCAGCGTTGGGCAGATGGGAGGGTGGAGGAGGAGATGGGTATATACAAACATAATGAATGTGATGCGCACCATCTGGGGGATGGACACGCTTGAAGCTCTGACTGGGTGGGTGTAAGGGCAACGTAACCTAAACATTAGTATCCCCATAATATGCAGAAATAAAAAAAATAAAACTTAAGAGGTTACTATATGTTAATTTGTGTAAAACTTACATTAATGAACAAATAGATACAAAACCATTTATACAATGAATCTTTATAACTCATGGAAGTCCTACTCCCTAACCTCAAGTAGTCCAACAAGCCCATAGAGGCAGAAGCAATAATGTTCCAATGATAGGCCCAGCCAATCTTATTCTTGGATCAGAGGTCAGAGTCCTTTTGAAATGTAGTGTTATGGTGAACATAAGATTAACTACACAGATATTATTACACAAGGAAGTACATTAGAGTGACTCCTTTAAGTGATTAAGTCCTGCTCGCAACTTAAGTGATTTACTGATGGTATGGCAGACTGATTAAAAATAACTTACTCTTGGTTATAATGCTGGGAAGTATCACTGCTAATAAATAATCCATCATTTGGCGAGTAACTACTATGGGTCAGGTACTCTCTTAATCTGGATTTTCACAAAAGGAAGAATGAGATAAGGGTTTGGGAAGTTATTGCAGGCAGCAGGAGTGCATCAGTGAGTGGGAACAATGAGACAGGGAAAGATGAAAAGGGTTTTTTTTTGTGTGGTTTATGTCTATCCAGGTGGCACTGTAATTGAGTCCCAAAAGATGAGCAAGGCTTCCAACGAAAAACCTATAAAAGGGCCATTCTAGAGGGGGCATAAAATGTGCAAAGTCATACAAGAGGACGACCTGCTCAGGAGACACCAAGAGGAACAAAAGGATATTTGCAACTGTGTCAAAGACAAAAAAAAAGTATCCTAATTGTGCTCGAATGGTACTATGCAACGATTTACATCAGTCAACTAAATCAACAATTTTCAAATGTTTTAGTCTCAGGACACCTTTGCATTTTTAATAATTATTAAATACCCTAAAGATCTTTTGTTTAAGGAGGTTACATCAATGGATATTCACCACATAGAAATTAAACTTAAAAAATCATAAAATAATTATCTGTTAATTTAATTAAATACAATAATAAACCCATGACATGTTAACATAATATGTTTCATTATAAAACTATATTTTTCAAAATGAAATATAATGCAGCAATCCAAGTAGCATTGCTTTATATTTTTGTGGATGCCTTTATTTTTTTTATTTGTATAAATTTAAGGAGTACATCTCTGATTTTGTTACGTGGATATATTGATGTGATGGTGAAGTGTGATGGTGAAGTTAGGGTTTTAGTGTGTCCATCGCCTTAATAATATACATTGTATCCATTAAGTAATTTCTTATCATTCTCCTCCCTCACCTCCTACCTTCCAAGTCTCCATTGTCTACCATTTCACGCTCTACTCCCATGTGTACACATTATTTAGCTCCTACTTTTGAGTGATAAAATGCAGTATTTTTCTTTCTGTTTCTGAGTTGTTTCACTTAAGAAAATGGCTTTCAGTTCCATCCATGTTACTGCAAAAGACATAATTTCATTCTTTCTTATAGCTGCATACGATACCATTGTTTATATATACCAGATTTTCTTTATCCAATCATCCACTGATGGACATTTTTGTTGATTCTGTATCTTTGCTATTTTGAATAGTGCTGCAGTAAACATATGAGTGCAGATATCTTTTTTTATGTAATGATTTACTTTCCTTTACACAGACACCCAGTTGTGGACTTGCTGGATTGAATGAAAGTTCTGTTTTTAGTTCTTTGAGAAATCTCTGTACTGTTTTCCATAGAGATTGGACTAATTCACATTCCTACCAACAGTATATAAGAGTTTCCTTTTCTCCACATTTTTTCTGGTATCTGTTATATTGTGTCTTTTTAATAATAGCCATTCTGATTGATGTAAGATGATATCTCACTGTGGTTTTAATTTACATTTCTCTGATGATTACTGATGTTGGACATTTTTATATGGCCATTGGCCATTTGTATGTTTTCTTTTGAAACATATCTATTCATGTCTGTTGCCCACTTGTTAACGGGATTATTCTTTTTGTTGTTGTTGAGTTGAGTTCCTTGTAAATTCTGGATATTAGTCCCCAATTGGATGCATAATTTGCAAATATTTTCTCCCATTCTGCAGGTTGTCTATTCACTCTGTTGATTATTTCTTTTGCTGTACAGAAGCTTTTTAGTTTAATTAAGTCCAATTTATCTATTTTTATTTTTGTTGCCTATGCTTCTGTGGACCTAATTATGAATTTTTTGCCTAGACGAATGTCTAGATAAGTTTTCCCCAGGCTTTCCTCTAGTATTTTTATAGTTTCAGATCTTCCATTTAAGTCTTCAATCCATCTTGAGTTGATTTTTGTATGTGGTGAGAGACAGAGGTCCAGTTTCATTTTTCTGTGTATGAAAATCCAATTTTCTAGCATCATTTATTGAAAAGGGTATCTCTTCACCTGTATGTGTTTTTGAGTATTTTGTCAAAGATCAGTTGGCTATAGATATGTGTTTTTATTTCTGGGTTCTCTACAAACCTCTTTAATATCTAAGTTAACAAAAGAAAACTATATTCTTGTATATGCCTTTTCATTTGAATTGTAATGATATGCTATTTTGGTTGATACATATAAAGAAAATTTAGTCTCACACAAATGTCTACTTTGAAAAGGAAGGAGTATTTTAATTACATTTTCAACTAATTTTGGATATTCTTTGATATTACAACAAAACTCTGTAGGAATTTCCTAAAGGCAATTGTAATTTGAAATCTCAAATCATATAACAGAACATTTTGTATGATGAATAGATTTTTTTCACAGGGATTATTTTGTAATGTATGCATGGCCATATAAAATACTTTTTGATACAAGCATGTAATGTGTAATGATATCATTATAACCTGTAAATATGTACAACTATTATGTATCCATAAAAATTAAAAATACAAAATATTAAAAACACTGCTTTACATTTGTTGATACAATCATCCATCTCATAGGAAAGGCTTTAAGTACTGGGCAGCTATGAAACTCATGGTGATGAATACAAAATTTCCTAAAGTCCATTTTTCGCTTGAATTGTCAAATATTCTCATTGACAGTAGCTACTGTCATTTGTTTTCCTTAAAGGAACAAACATATTTCATTTGTTTTTGAGGAAATGTATGCAAAATAATTAAGTTTGAATTAACATAACTCTCTCTGTCGGTTATTCTTTCAGGTGAACAATGTTATTCCATGAAATATAGTAGTTAATGCAATTCATCACTCAAAGAATTGCACAAATGTTTTTTTCGGAAGATGACCATTTTACTTCAGTATGTGCTTTTAGAAGTGATTTCTGCATACTTCCCATTTTTTCACAGAGTGTATTAAAAAGACATGTTCAAGGGGGCAGAATTAATTAAATTAATAATATCTACTGTTTCATCAAGTACATTCTTAACTGAAACTGGATTTTTTTTAACTGAGTGTGCATGGCAATGAAGAATACAGTTACCAGTTGTACAGTTTGATACCACTTCTTTGATTTGCGCTAAGGCATTAGCTGTTTTACCTATCATTGATTTTATAGCATCAGTACAAATGTCAACACAGTGAAAAAAAATTGTTTTGACCTTGCAGACCCTCTGGCAGCTTCACGGGGAACCCTAGGTGCCTATGCAACACCACTGCTGTAAATATTACAAAATTGTCCCTCCAAAATATTATAAAATAGAGCCTTTGTCCTCTTACTTCTGCCTCCATTGTTTGAAAGTTGACCCTGAAGTTGTTCATTTTCCTGTACTTCTAATCTTCCTTGTTGCATTACTTTGGGTCTCTTTCCAAGACAAGATTAAGTATGCAAAGGATTTATTTATAGAGAGACTAAGAGGTGGGGAGAGCCTTCATACTGTGATTCAGGTCTGACACCTCTGGAAGTAGAGAGGGAAGAAAGAAGGATAGAGAGAGGCTTGGATTACAGGGCAGGCCCAAGTGTGGTTTAGTCAGGTCAGTGCAGATATCTCAAGCCAAAGTCTCTCACTGTAGAAGTTCCATGTCCCTGCACAATGGCCCTGCCTTAGTACCTCCACCATGTTCAGTTACTTACTGGATGAAACACATGGGTGGTAAGACCTTGGCAGGCACGTAGTGGTAGATACAGAAGGACAATGTCTAAGACCATCAGTTTATCATGCTCCCTGAAGTATGAGATCTGACTGGCACATTATTATGACCCCTACAGTCCACTCCTTGCACCAAATAGATCCATCGAGCAAGGTTTGGGAACATCATCCATGGTTCTCATGGTTCTATGTTCCTGAGGAAAAACTTGGAAACACGAGTTTTGCAGACAAACCGCAATCACTGTCACTGTAGTTGATCTTGGAGCCATGACTGGCATTCATCTCCCTCTCTTCTCCACTGTTCATTCTACATTTCTTTACCCTCAACTCTCACTTTCATAGAAAAATAGAGAGAATCAGAAGCTGCAAAGAATTCCTATATTCTAGGAGGGATGAGGGGATATGGATCAGGATACCAATATCTATAGCCTTATTTACTACAGCAATCATGTTAAGTGAGATAAATAGATAGATAGACATGCAGATTTTTGTATATCAATTACAACTCAATAAAGAGTTTTTTTTTTTTAAAGTATACAGCTGGTAATTGGTGTAGCTAATGTTCAAATTCCATTTTTTTAAAATGTCTGAGCCACACTGGTTTAGACATAGGAGGCCTTATTTGAATATGACACTTACTTTCTCAACATGTCACTCTGCAAGATCTCTCCGTGGAGATAATGTAGAATGACCAAGAGGCATTGACATGAAACAGTTTAAACCACTGGAGATGGTTCTTGCTCTCCTGGTATCATAATGTGAGACAATTCTACACAATTTGATAATATTAGAATGGATATCTTCCACTAGGTGATTCCATAGGCATGGTATCTTATAAAGCCTTAGCCTTTCCTTTATAAAGAAATATGAAAACCTACCACTAAATCCTCATTAATAACAGTTGTTAGCTGGCATTTGATGTGTGCTTAATGGTTCCTGCTGTTTCCTGAGAAGTAAATACAATCTTACAGCACCTAATTTTCCTCTGAGCCTATCATCAGTCCTCATCTACAGATCTCTAAGGACATTTAGCTCTTAACCACTTTATTTTATTTTAATTTCAGTACTTTTATTTTGTTTTAAATAATTATTACTTCCTTTAAAAATTTGCTCCTCATAAGTAATGCCACTCTCCTAACTCCTGGAAAAAATACAATTGAATTAGATTTCTAATAAGAGGTTAAGAATATCATCTCATCCCCCCACCTTTATTTTACAGATCATGAAATCAACACCCAGGAAATAAAAAGGTAAGCTTTCTAAAGTAATAAAGCAAGTTAATGGCAGAGGTGGCAGTAGACGGGGGTACCACCAAAGAGCTTCCAGGAAGACAGGGAAATGTACAATCTGAAATAATCATTATTTGGCAAGATGAGAGCTAAAGGAAAGAGTGAGGCAGTAAATAGATAATAATAGCATTTGATAGAATTAGTATAAATTTACATCTACTTTGGTTTGACTTTAAAAACTCAAATAATTCCTACTAATCTTATCTCCTGGTTTTAGTATGTTTCATGGCTTTGCCCCTTTCATTGTCCTCCCTGAGGGCAGTTATAGAAGGAATAGAAAAATATAGAAAATATAGAAGGAATTTTATATCTAATGCAATATAAAGATAAAATGAATTCTGTCAGATATGTTATTAAAAAAGAACATTGCTATGATAACGAGAGTGTATTCAATGTAATTTGATTGCCTATATTCATCATCTCTTCTTTGCTTACATGACAAAATGTCTGTACAAAAAGGTCCATGCATATAGCATCGCGATTGCCCAAATATTCCTCTCCAATCAGATGTGCTAGAATGTCCATAAAGATTCCCCTTGGTTGATTTCACTTTTATTCAAAAAATTTTCTGTCAAGCTCTCCTCGCTCATCTCACAATATGCTAGTTTTTAGATTTCTAACAGCCCACCATTATCTCTTATTCTTCTCTCAATTATATTCCACTTTTATGTTGAAGTCAAGGAAATAATATGCCATGATATACTGAGAGATGGGTCTTTGTGCACTGTAGAAAGAGAAGAAAGGCTAGAAGACTGAAATGATCTGGCATGATTCCAGAGGTCGAGTCATATATCTCAGATATTAATAATTAGGGAAAGGGGGAGTATTAATGTGACTGAAGCCTCTGTGCATGTGTGTGTGTGTGTGTGTGTGTGTGTGTGTGTGTTTAGATACAGGGATGGCTAGTGCCTGACCTCTCACAAATTGTTGAGTGTCACCCTCCCACACCAGGAAGCATTGTGGAGCAATTCAGGTTTCCTTATACTTCCATATTTCATCTGGGGCTGGAGCTAGGGATAGTAGTAGGTAGAGAAATACAGAGTTAGAAAAATTAGAGTGAAAAATGTTATTTGTACTGAACATATAAAAATTTTAATTATTTCAATTCCTCATAGGGTCTGCTAAATCATCTTCTATATGGTAAACCAGAGCTTGCACAAGTCACTAAAAATATTTGGAATTTAATATGGTTATATTGATCAAGCTTGTCCAGATTACACTGCAGTAACAAACAACTCTCCTGTCTCAGTGACTTAAAATAAGAAGTTTATTTCTTACTCAGATGACGTATCTATCATTGTTCCACAGAGGGGCTTAGCTATTATAGTCACTTACCTCCTGGGTTCTCATAATAGCCATCTTGTAGCATTGCTTGTCACTATGTAAGAGGGAAAACAGGACTCTCTAAAGTCCTGCATTGTTAATTACATGATCCAGTAAAGAAGTAACACAGTCACTTCTGTTCACACTCATTAGGCAGAATTAGTCAAGCACACTACACAATCGCAAATGGTTGGTCAATGCAATTCTACCATATGCCCAAAAGAAAAAGACATTCCATAAAAAAGAAATCTGCACTCGAATGTTTATAGCAGTATAATTCACAATTGCAAAGATGTGGAAACAACCCAAGTGCCGTCAATACGTGAGTGGATTAATAAAATGTGGTATATGTATACCATGGAGTACTATTCAGCTATAGGAAACAATGGTGATATAGCACCTCTTGTATTATCCTGGATAGAGCTGGAGCCCATTCTACTAAGTGAAATATCACAAGAATGGTCATATATTCTTGATAACAATCCATTATAAGATATATTATTTGCAAATATTTTGTACAGTTTCTACAGGTTATCTTTTCACTTTCACTATAGTGTGCTTTGAAACAAGTTTTATTTTAATTTTGATGAAGTCCACTTTATTATTTTCATTCCTCTCTTGTACTCTTGTTGGGATATGTAAGAAATTTTGCCTAACCCAGTGTCACAGAGATTCACACCTATGTTTTCTTATAAAATTTTTATAGTTTTGGCTTTCACATGTAGTTCTTTTATTCATTTTGAGTTGATTTTTATGTATGGTGTGAATAACAGGTCCAAATCCATTCTCTCACATGTAGATATCTAGTTATCCCAGTACCATTTGTTGAAAAGACTACTATTTCCCTATTAATTAGTTTTGACGCCCTTTTGAAACTCAGCTGACTATAAGATATCAGACTTTACTTCTAGACTTTCAATTCTTATCTGGTGATCTGTATGCTAGTACCACACCTTTTTGATGATTGTCGCTTTCTGGTAATTTTTGAAAGTGAAAAATGTAAATCTTCCAACTTTGTTATTCATTTTTGAGATTATTTTAGCTATTCTGGGTTCTTTGAATTTCCACATTAACTTTAGCATTAGTTTTCCAATTTCTACCAAAAAAGTTTGAACTTTCATAGGGATTACATTGAATCTGTAGAATAATTTCAGAAGTATTGTCATTTTCTCAATTGTATTGTTTCCATCCATGAATGTGGGATATCTTTCTATTTACTTAGGTCTTATTAAATTTGTCTCAGCAATGTTTTACAGTTTTCAGTGTACAAGAGTTGCACATTTTTGGTTAAATTTATTCCTAAACATTCAATTTTTTGATGCCTTTATATATAATCCTTTTCTTAAATTCCTTTTTGGATTGGTCTTTACTTGTGTATTCAAATAAAGTTCATTTTTGTATTTTGATCTTATATTCTGAAACCTCCTTGAACTCACTTATTAGCTCTAATAGTTTATGTATGTATGTGTGTTTCTTAGAGTTTTCTAAATATAAGATTGTGCCATATGCAAATAGAGAGTTTCACTTTTTTTCCAATATGAATATATTTTATTTTATTTCATTTTATTGCCTCATTCCCCTGGCTAAGGTCTTCAGTACAACATTGAACCAAAGAACTGTGAGAATATATTCTTGTCCTATTCCTAAACATAGAGGGATAGCTTTTAGTTTTTCACCATTAGGTATGACATAAGCTTTGTATTTCATGATAAAAACACTCAACAAACCAAGAATGTAAGGGAAATTTCTCAATCTGATACCTTTTCAATATCTAATATGTTGATATTATTTTTCATCAGTTATTTATATTATAAATCATATTAATAGTTTAAATATTGAACAATTCCTATAATATTTGGATAAATACTCCATGGTCAATACATATTATTTTTAATATACTGCTAAATTCAACTGTCAATATTTTATATTGTATTTGTGTATCTCTAGTTATGCTATGATTACAATTAAGATACAGGTGTAGTTTAAATTCTTTTTCTGTATTTAATAAAAACTTTATCAGAACTATAATAGCTTCATAAAATGCATTGCAACAATTTCCTTCTTTCTTTATGTTCTGAAAGCAATTAAATAGTGTAGGGATGCATCTGTCCTTCGAAAAAATGAAATGGCTCATAGATGAATCTTTATTAGCTCAGGGTCTATTAGGAAGAAATATATTTTTATTATGAAAATTTTTTCTTTCATGTTTTTGGTGTTTTCAGATTTTCTATCTTTCCCCGAGACAACGTTGGAAATGCATATTTTCCTAGAGTACTATCAGTTTCATGGATACTATGTATGTTTTTCATTCAATTACAATTTTTAAGATATCTAGTTTTTTCTCATTTGCCTTTTTAGTTTTTATTTGTTTATTAGATTTATCTATGCTAGATTTGTTTATCTCTAATTTTATAATCTTCAATTCATCAGTCTATATTTTATATTTTTTACTGAAATAAAAGTAATTTTTATGTTATGTAAGATTATAAATATTTTGGTGGGATAATAATCTAATTTGTCTTTGTTAATCAGGTCAATATGAAAGGAACCTGATTGTTCAGTACTTGAAGTCATAACCAAAGCACAAACTGCCTGATAACAATGCACTCTAATTTCAGACAAAGTATCCAAAAGCAGAAAACCATCTTTCTGATTGCTCAACATCCAATTCTGGAGAATATAATGACAGTTGTTATCAAAAATTTCCTATATTGAAAATAGCTAACTGTTTTCTTTAAGTGTCCATGTTTTTAAAAGGTTGTTTTGTATTTTTACTGAAGATATATATAATTTAAGCTATTAATTTTCTTACATGTGGATATAGTTGTTCCTAGTCAGCCAAGGGAGTTTCTTCTAAACATCTATTGATCATAATGAAGAATATACATAGATACATAAATAGAATGCATATTCTCTATATATAAAGATATATATCTTGTATAGGAAGAATATACATCTAGATATATTTATCTATTTATACATGTCTCTCTATATATCCATTTCCTTTCAATAACATTAGTTTTATGTGCTTTTTAAAAAGTATAGAAGTAATAAAGCATACACATCCCTTAGAAATTAACTTTAATCATATACACATGAAATTGACATTAGTTCAACTGGGTAGGCACTTTAGAAGATAGATCTTGCCTTATCAATTAAATCATCACTCTAAAATAGTTATTGCTGCAGAACTTGCTCCTATACTTGAATATTTAGATTTTTCTAAAGTCTCAGCAGGAAAATTACTAAATCTTGGGGGGGAAAAGTCCATGTGTGACTTGACCTTCTTTGAAGGGGATTTAGTCTCATTATTTTAACTAATGCTGGCAGCATAGCAAAGAGTGTAATACTCAACTATATGAATTACTACAGACCATCTGGATTTTATTTCCCCAGCATATGTTTATGACAATCTATTTCTTTGTGATGTATTTGTGGAGTGCAGACCCATATTGGTCATTTAGAAAAGTTGAAAATTATTTTGTTTTAAAAATCCTGGTGGAGGGCACTGTTGATTTTTCTTTATAGAAAGTTAACAATTGTAAGATTGTGTTGAAATGCAATAAAGTTTATCATGTATGCCACAAAACCCTGAAATAACAGATAATTAGAAACATCGACATATGTGACAAGCTACTGAAACAACTAATTATTAATACTTTGAAACTTTATTTTCTAAACCAATGTTTCCCAAACTGTTGTACAGAAAATCTTCATCAGAATTACTTGGGAGCTTGCTAAAATTGCAGATTACTGGGACCTTTATCAGACTTGGGAAATTAGAACATATGCAGGGATGAAATCAGGGAATCTGGATTTTTGACAAGTTTATCAGTTGATTCTTACTAACAATAGAGTCTGGGAACCATTAATTTAAGTAGGTTGGTCCTTCATGAATCATTTTTACCTTTGGCTAGCCCTTCCTCCAGCTTGCAACCCCTAATCTTTTGTCAATTCCTGTTGATACTATTCAAGAAACAAAATTATATTGAGCCAGCCACAGTGTTAAGTCCAAAGGATAAAAGATAATGTAAGTCATTAACCTTGTCTTTAAGGAGTGTAGCCTTGTTATGAAGCTATTCACATAAACAGACAATTTTAATAAAATAAGCCTTTTAACTATGACAGAATGTGCCCTGGGGCCTATGGAAGGGTCAAGTAGTGCTACCTATCCTATTCCAGGGAGAGAATGTATGGGAGTTAACCAGAGGAGGTTACCATAATTTAAGCCTAAAGGAAGAGAAGGAATAAACTAAACTAAAAGTTAGAGCAGTGATATTCAAAGCAGAGGAAATAGTATACGCCAAAGAATAATGGCAAAAGGGGCTTGTGCTTGAGGAAATATAAAGACCACTTTGTTAAGATGTTCACTGAAGGATTTGTAAGCAAGAAATAATTCTGGAGACATAGTTAAGGGCAAGGTCATAAAAATTGTTTATATTGACTGAGGAATTTGGTCTTTATACTGAGAGACGTGAATATCCACTGAAAGATTTCTAGCAAAGGAGAAACATGATCAGATTTGCAATTTAGAAATATCATTCTAGCCTCTGTATGGATAATGGATTTGATGGGGGGAAAGCTTAGAACGGGGAAGTTCATTAGGTGATTGTTGCAATAATTGAGATGAAATATAGATCAATGGAATAGCATAGAGAGCCCAGAAATAAATCCATGAATCGGTGGTGAACTGATTTTCTACAATGATACTAAGAACACAAAATGGTGAAACAATGAGGAAAGGATAGTCTCTTCAATAAATAGTACTGGGAGAACTGCATATTCACATGTGGAAGAATGAAATTTGATCCTTATCTCACACCATATATAAAAATCAGCTCAAAATTGATTAAAGACTTAAAAAAAAACTTGAAACCATAAAACTTTCTAAAGAAAATATAAGAAAAAAGCTTCTTGACATTGGTCTAGGCAATGATTTTTTTGAGTATGACACCAAAAACATAGGGAACAAAAGTAAAAATAAACTAATGAAATTGCATCAAATTAAAAAGACTTCTGCATAGCCAAGGAAATAATCAACAAGAGTCAAAAGGCAACCTACAGAATGAGAGAAAATATTTGCAAACCATACATTTAATAAGGGGTTAATATCCAAAATATATAAGAAACTCATGCAACTCAGTAGAAAAAAACAAACAACCTTATTTTAAAAACTGGGCAAAGGATCTGAATAGTCATTTCTCAAAAGAAGACACACATATGGCCAATAGGTATATGAAAAGGTGCTCAACTTCACTACTCATCAGGGATATGCAAATCAAAATGACAATGAAATATCACCTCACATCTATTAGGATAGCTATTACTAAAAAAAGAAAAAGAAAAAAATAAGAAATTAATGAGTGTTGGTGAGGATGTAGAAGAAAGGAAACCATTGTACACTGTTAGTGCAAATATAAATTGGTACAGCCATTATGGAAAACAGTATGGAGCTTCCTCAAAAAATTTAAACTAGAACTGCCATATGATTCGGCAATTCTATTTCTGGGTATACATCACAAGAATTTGAAATTAGTGCCTTGAAGAGATATCTGAAGTCTTACATTCATTTTAACATTATTCATAATAGCCAGGGTATAGAAACAAACTAAAGGTCCATTGACAAAGAAATTGATAAAGGAAATGTGGTATATATATATATATATATATATATATATATATATATAGTGAAATATTATTCAGCCTTAAATTAGAAATCCTGACATTTGTGACAACATGGATAAACCTGGAAGGAATTATGCTAAACAACATAAGCCAGATGCAGAAAGACAAGTATTCCATGATTTCATTTATATGTGGAATCGGAAAATGTCAAATTCATAGAAATAGAAAGTAGAATGGTGGTTTTAAGGGGCTGAGAGTAGGGAAATATAAGAAGATGTTGATCAAGGATTACAAAGTTTCATTTATGCAAGATAAATAGTTTCTGGAAATCTAATGTACAGCAATGTGACTATAGTTAACAATTTTATGTTGTATACTTGAAATTTGCTAAGAGAGTAGACCTTCAGTGTTCTCACCACATAAAAATAAATGGTGAGTATGTGAGGTGATGGCTATGTTAATTAGATTGATTCCAGTAGATATTTTACATCATATACATATATCAAATCATCAAGTTGTACAACTTATATATAAATTTGAACTGTAAACTGTACCTTAATATAGTTGGATAAAAACATAATCAAGATGATAGAGAAACCTAAAGAATAGTTAGAAAAGATGTAAAAGTGGTGCAAATTTAGTAAATACTTAACAGGTCGAATTGGTAGCTCGAGATTATTATTTCAATTTAAAATATAAGTCTAAGTTCTAGGTTTCTAGAATGGGTGACCAAGGAGAATGGGGTGCCACAATCTGAGATAAGGTATACAGGGTAAGGAGCTGTTTTGTGGAGTTGAAATGATGAGGTCCATAAATGACATGTTTAGTTATAGGTGATTATTGGAAATTTGGATAGAAATGCTAGGTAGGAACTTGGCTATAATATGAGCATGAACAACAGAAGAAATATCTACACTGGAAGTGTAGGTTTGGGAATCATCTATATGTAGCTGGGAGTTAAATCTGTGAGGATAGATGAGATCATATAGAGAAGACAATGTAGGGTAAAAAGATCTGAACTGAAGACAGAACCCTGGAAAACAGCAATATTTAAAATATTAGACTAAGATGATCCTTGGAAGAAAACAGAGAAAAAATGATGATGAGCTATGGAAAATAGTAAAAAGGAGATGATAACAGAAAAATATTTTTGAGAAATATTCCAGATAATAAACCCATATGTATATTAGCATATTAAAAGCTCCAAAAAGAATGGCAGTGAAGAAACGTGTTTAAATTTGTTTAATACTGACTTGAAAATTACTGATCTACAAAATTAAGTGCTAACCTATACAACATACCTTTATTTACATTAGAAACATTATTATTTGCTATTGTCCCACCACTTCTTTCTCAGGGGCATGATATTAGGTAATACAGTGGTTCTCAACTGGGAGTAGTTTTGCCTCCAAGGGGACATTTGGCAATACATATAGAAGTTTTTCAATGTTACAGCTGAGGCGAGCTTGCTACTGACATGTATATAGAATAGAACAATAATTTCAGAATAAACTATATATGTGTGGTCAATTGAAATTCTGTAAGGGTGCCAAGACCGTTGAACAGGGGAAAGAATATTCTTTTTACCAAATGGTGCTAGGACAACTGGATGCAAAACAATGAATTTAACCCCTACTTTGTACAATATACAAAAATTAATTCATGATGAATGAAAGAACTACATGAAAAGAAAAACTATAATACTATTAGAATAAAATGTAAGTGTAAATCTTTATGACCTTGTATTAGGCAATTGTTTCTTATATATGATACAACTAAAGGAAGCAAAAGTAAAAATAGATAAATTTGATTCCTCATAATTGAAAACTTCTGTGCATGACAGAACACTATCAAAAAAGTAAAGAGATATCCCACAGATAATGTTCCAGTGTCCAGAATATACAGTATATAACACTCTTACAAGACACTAATAAGAAGACAAAAAAATTTAAAAAGGTCAAAGAATTCAAATGAACTTTTTCTTAGAAAATCATACAAATGTGTGCAAATTGCTCAACATCATTAATCATTAGGAAATAAAAATCAGAACCCCAAGGAGATACTACTTCATAGTCACTAGGGTAACTATAGTAATAATAACAATAACAATATATGGTCTTGATTACGTATGTGTAGTCTTAAATATCTGTCTATACCCTTGATTAAGGCAGCAGTTATATAGATATGCATTTGAATAAGTGAAATAAAAGTTCTAATATTTCATCTCCTACCCTACTGGATCATCTTTTGTCCTCTCTGGGTTGAACACACACATTGCTTTAATTGTGTTAAAACAATTTTTAAAAAAGGTTTTAGAGTCTCTCATGGATATAGTCTCCTTGGACCCTAGTCTGTTCTTTGGGTACCACATATCTTTCTAGTGCCACGTATCTTTCTTTAGCTGCTGTCAGTGTTCTCCAGATAGACAGAACCAATAAGATAGGGGGTTTATTAGGGAGAATTGGCAATACGATTACAAAGGCAAAGTCACAATAGGACATCTGCAATCTGGGGACTGAGAAAAGCTGGTAGCGTGGCTCAGTCCAAGTCCAAAAGCCTCAAAACCAGGGAAGCCAACAGTGCAGTCCCTGCTCTGGGGCCGAAGACCTGAGAGCCCCTGGGAGGCTGCTAGTGCAAGTCTCAGAGTCTAAAGGCCAAAGAACCTTGAGTCTGATGTCCAAGGGCAGGAGGAGAAAAAGTGTCTCGCTCCTAAAGGGAAAGGAGAGAGGAAACTCGGCAAGCTGAATATCCCCCTTCTAACAACTACTTTGTTCTAGCCATGATAACAGCAGATTGGATGGTGCTCACCCACATTGAGGGTAGGTATTCCTCTCCCAGTTCCCTGACTCACATGTCGGTCTCTGAAAACACCCTCACAGATACATCTAGAAACAGTGCTTCATCAGCCATCTAGGCATTTCTTAATCCTGCCAAGTTGACACTTATTATTAACCATCAGAGCCACCATCTTAGCTTTGAGTGGCTCTCCAGTGCCAGGTTTACCACTTGAGAATCTAAGATGTCATTCACTTGAAAAGCTAATGCCACCACTTTTCATTAGCTCAAGACTGGCTGAATGTGGGAAGAAACTTCTCCTTTCTCCCTGTGAACTTTTACTCTCTACAAGATTAATACACTAGACTAAGGGGTATTGGGGGAATATATTCCCCCAATACCCCTTAAGAGTCAGAGCAACTCAAATGGAATTATAACATAGGGGTGGCAAAGTTTAAAGTTATAACAAATGTTCACTTCAACTTGAATTAGGCCAAACACAAGGGTGGGATTTCCAAGGACAATTCCCAACTCCTAACCTGGTTTTACTACCCTTAGGTCTTTACCTGCATTCATTCATACATTATTTTTTAAAAGTCTATCTGCTGAAATCCTCTGCACCCTTTTCTCAAGAATACTTCATTCCTTCTCACAGCATCTCAGAATCAAGAATCCCATCATCTAATCAGATCCATTATAAGCTTCTTAGCTATAGCTTATTAAGTACAGCTCCTTGAGTCCAGATTCTCTGGGTATATCTACCTCTTAAATAAAAATAAATATTATTTTCTCTCCTCGTAATCAATCTATAATGCGGGAAAGGCATAACATAACCAGTATAAGCATTTCTGTTCAAAATGGGAAGCTGGGGAAGTGGGAAGCACACAGAAGTCCCCAGCCCATGGAACTTTTAAAATACAGCTATGAACAGATTGGTATGTCTGAAATTAACTAATTAATTCTATAACTCATATCTAAACTCTCTGGGCTCTTAGTTATACCCTCTGATAGTCATCTTTTCTTTTTTCACAGATGGTAACACATATTTGCAGCTTAGTGATTTGAATTTTTCAGACGGTTTCCTACCAGTAGAATTTGAGATGTTCAAAGAATTCTTCTTACTTTGTACAGGCTTTGTCTCTTTCAGTCCAAATGGGAAGTGTTTATATAAATAGAATTCTCTTAATGACTTTGTGGGTCTCCTGTGAATACTATTGGGCCATACAACTTTAGACAAAAATAACACTTACAAAGTCTCTTATATGTAAACCCTTTTGTACTTTTGGTTTATTATGGAATGGCAGAAGTCACAGTCTTCAATGTTTAAAAAATCTTTTTGTCTGATTGATTAATTGTAGATATTTAGACCATGCTTCCCTGATAGTACCCTGAATTTGAGCTTTGCCAGGAAGCTATTCCTTATCTTTTAATTTATTTTGTTAAGGTTGAGAATTTTCAAAACTATCAAGTTCCAAATCCTTCATGTTTAACAGTACTTCCCTTAGTTTGTCTCTTTCCTCTAAGATTTTACTACTAGAAGCAAGAAGAAACCAAGCTCTGGTCTGGAAATCTTCTTAGCTAGATCACCCACTTTACTAGCTACATTTTCTACTTTCCACACAATTTCAGGCCAAAGTTTTGCTAAACTATGTCCCCTGTAAGCAAGGATCCCCTTTCTTCCAGTTTTCAACAAAATTTTCCTTACTTTCTTTTAAAGCCTCACTAGTAGCTTCCTCAATTTCCAAGACTGAAGCAGTTTAGGATTTCACTAATGCTTTATTTAAAATCTTTTCAGTTCCCAGATACTTTATTTTTACAATACCACTCATGTATTTTAGGTATGTGTTAACAAAGCACCCATTTCAAGGCACCAAAATCTGTATTAGTTATTTGTTGCTGTTTAAAAAATCATTTCAACAGCCGAAGACCACAAACATTTATTATATCACAGTTTGTGAACATCAGTAATCTGGAAGAAGCTTAGCAAGCAGGTTCTGGCTCAGGGTCTCTCATGATATTTCAGTCAAGAAGTCCACCAGGGCCATAGTCACCTGAGGGCTTAACTGGGATTGAAGAATCCATTTCTAAGCCTACACATGTGAATATTGAAAAGATTCTTTGGTTCTTCAAGACATATACTTTTTCATACGATTGTTCACTACGTGCTTTCTGAGTGTCCTTAGAGTCAGTAATGAGAGAGAGAGAGAGAGAGAGAGAGAGAGAGAGAGAGAGAGAGAGAGAGAGAGAGAGAGAGAATCAGAGAGTATAACCAAGATGGAAGCTGCAGTGTCTATAGCATAGTCTCAGAAGTGACATACCATCATTTCTGCTGTATTTTAGTGGACACAAGACCAACTCTAGGAGGGTACCCAAAGATATAGAAGGGTGCGAATACTAAAAGGCAGGGGTCACTGGGATCCTTTTTGGTGCTTAGCTGCTATAAGCATTGACCTCAATTTTATCTTTTGATTCAGAGTTTATCATTATCAGAAGAGGGATGGTTTCTAATTCCTCTTACAACATAATGGCTGTTATTAATATTATTATTCTTATTATTTATAACTCAAGCCATTTCACAAGTGCTTGCTATATTTTTAACCTCTTTTCCCATTCCACCTTTCATACAATGAAATTAAGGATTAGTGCAGTGTATTGAAACTAGGTCAGACTTTCAGCTAAACAGTTCTGTGTTAAAAATCTGATTCCGTCATAAATTAGCTTGATGATCATTATCATGCTATTTAAACTTTTATACTTAGTTTCAATTTTTTAACCTTTACCTTTGGAATAATAATACCTCTTCCTACCCAAGTTGTGTGAAGATTAAATTTTGATATATATAAAAGACCAGGTAAAGTGCTAGATACATAACAACTGTTCAGTAAATTTGATCTCACATTTTCTCTGTATACCCCATGCTTTGTGGACTCCAAGTTTTTTCCAGGGCCTGTTCTGCCAAGAATATACCCAGTTTTCAAGGTGAAGTTCAAATATTCTTCTCTGCTTCCTAAAACCCAGAAGAAGGTTACCTTTTCTTTTTTTTTTTTTTGTACCATAAATATATATAATTTTTACTCATCAATTAAATATAAATTTTAAAAAATAAGAGGAAACAACAATAATAATAAAACACAATTGCTGGCTTCACTCTTAGATGTTTTAATTCAATAAATATGATTGATGTCAGTTAATTTTCATGTCAAAGGAGTATCCAGGAGATGCAATGCTGTTGGCCCAGGAACCGTACTTTGAGAACTACTTTCCTAGAGCCTCCTTCTCTTTGCCTGGCTCTCTCCCACTTAGGCAGGTCTGAGGCAGCTCTGGAGCTCCTCCTCAAAATTCCAGAAGCTTCTTTATAAAACCCAGTTGAAGACCCCTAATCTACAGGTCAAGTCAACATTTAGGGTTGGAATGCATTCTACTAAGCGAAGTATCCCAAGAATGGAAAAACAAGCACCACGTGTACTCACCATCAAATTGGTAGTAACTGAACAACGCATAAGTGTACATATAAGAATAACATCTATTGGATGTCGGGGAGGGAGGGAGGGGGAAGGGGGAGGGGCGAGGGGGAGGAGGGGACGGATATATGCATACACAAAGGGTGCAATGCACACCCTCCGAGAGATGGACACGCTTGGGACTGGGACTTGGGGGGAAGGGGGGGCAAGGACAACATACGTAACCTAAACATCTGTACCCCTATAAACAACAAACAATAAAAAAAAAGAAGAAGCTTTTATAGCAGGTGGTCACTGCTATGCATAGTTTTCATAAATCCTGTGTTCCATGATCAACATCTGAGAACTGCATGCGGAATCTGGGGAAAATCCATTAAGAACATCCCAAATATTATTTATTATTAATGATACCACTGGGTGAGATGCTAATCCATTATATCTCTAGCAGCTGTAGATTTTAATGTCAGCGACGTTGATTCAGAATTCATTTCCTCTAAAGAAGAGGGATTAAATACCAGGACATTTTATTACCTGCACCTTACTTGGAGAAGTCTGTGGATTTTATAGCCCTCATATCTTTTCATGAGAGAGAGGCTAGATTGCAGAACTTCAGAGAAAAATTTAACAGAAATTAGGTGGGTAAAGAGATGTATTTGTACATTTCATGGTAAGGCAGACAACACGATGTGCTTAAGGAACAGTAGGGAGGACAGTTTAGTTGGGTGGTAGGGTGAATGGAAAGTTCATTGGGAGAGGGAGGGTTTTAGAGAATAGAAGGTTACCTTTTCTTCCTCAGAACTCACATGGCACATCATCTATACAGTGTTTTATACTGTATGTCATGACTATTTGTGTGTGTGTGTGTGTGTGTGTGTGTGTGTATATATATATATATATATATATATGTATGTATATATAAAATTTTCCCAGTTACCCTGAAAACTTTCTCAGATTGGATTCTTTGTCCATCTTTTATCTTCCATAGTACCTATGACACTACTATACATTTATTAGGAACTCAATAAATCCTTTATGAATGAAGATAAATGTCAAAAAACAAACCTAAATTCTTCAGTTTAATCTCTGCCATTTTTCCAGATTATCTCTTTGGTAAAGTAAAAATTACGATGATAAAAATACTGACTTTAATGTTAGTCTCTTCCTTCCATTCCTGCCATCTTATCCTAGGGCTCTGCTAATTTGAAAGTTTGTAAGCATTTGGGAACATGTCAGGAGTTCACAAACTAAAAAAAAAAAAAATACTTTTCTCAAGGAGAATGTGTAGTAGACAACTTATCATCCCTTAAGTTCTATCTCTCTCTCTAGTCATGGTAACTTATAACTCCAGTATTGCATAAACAAGTTTTTCTTGGGTTATCTTAATAAAATCCCAATGCTTTTGCACCTATGCGTGACACCTTTATTGTACATATTTAGGTGTAGTCAATTCTCAAGTAAAGGCTGGAAAATCGTTTCATTTTGAGAGCTAACACCTGCATTTCCTCTTTTATTTCTTGCTTAGCAAAATCTTCTCTTGGTAGTTAACGGGACTTAACTTGCCTGCTTTGTTGGCAACTCACAGTATTCTCTGACCATATGAAATGTGGAAATGCTTTAAAAGAAAAACACTTAAAACAAGTCTCCAATCGAGGAAAGGTTTAAGAAGGTGCAGGTGAGCTTACACTGAAGCTAAAATACAGAGCTTTAAAAACTTAGAAAAAAAGACAAAATGCATAGAGTTCAATTTTGGGAAAGTAGAGGACATTTTAGGATTTCCAAAATCAGGTTTTCATTCTATGGAGTCATTTCTTTAATTAATTTAAATCCTAAAATATGTAGTGAAGGAATAATTAATAATCTGATAAATTTGTTTTGTAAATAGGAAATAATTAAGAAGAGGAGAAGGGAACAAAGGTAACAAATTTATTTATTAAGGCATGACATCTTTGGGTTTTAAATTGAGCAAATTAAAAAAAAAAGTTTTCTGTTCCTGGATGCTGCTAAAATTTTCATGTACACAGTTGCTAATGAAGATACAACACAATCATATGCACAGTTGAGAAAAATGAAAATGTTCTTTAGTGTATACAGACTAACGAATACTTACTGAAAAACACAGTATTTGTTTCATGGACTATTATAACTGAAAGGGACATTAAAAGTCATTCAGACCAATCACCTAATTTTACACTTAGGAAAACCAAGTACTAGAGAGAAATAATTTTCTAGTGAACACACAGGCAGTCAGTGACAGACTAGTGCTCAAAACACTTTCCTGTTTATAAAACTATACCTAGTGCTCTATCTTTACTTATTTAACTGTCTTTTAATGGATTAAACAATTTTAATTTATTCCTGTTTCTACTGCCATGGTTTGAAATTTACATATATTATTTTTTTATTCCAAAATACTACGGGGTTACAAGTAATTTTGGTTATGTGGATCACTTTTATAATGCTTGAGTCATGGTTATAAGTCTGCTTCTCACCCAGATAATGTTTACTGTACCCATTAAGTGGGTTATTGCCCATCCCCTTCTCCCCCACTATTTGATTTCCCTTGAGTTGTACTTCCTTCTATGCACATTTGTGCTCATCAGTTAGTTCCAATTTAATAGTGAGTACACATAGTGTTTGTTTTTCCATTCTGCAGATACTTCACTTAGGATAATTGTCTCCAGTTCCATCCAAATTGTTGTAAAAGGCATTAAGTCATGCTTCTTCATTGCTGAGTAGTATTCCATGGTATACATATACCACATTTTGTTAATCCACGGACACTTGGGCTGATTCCGCATCTTTGCAATTGTGAATTGTGCTGCTATAAACGTTGAAGTACAGGTGTCTTTTGATAAAATGACTTATTTTCCTTGGGGTAAGTACCCAGGAGTAGGATTGATGGATCAAATGATAGGTATACTTTTAATTATTTGAGGAATCTCCATACTGTTTCCCATAGAGTTTGTACTAATTTGCAGTCCCACCAACAATGTATGAGCTTTCCTTTCTGCATGAGTGCCAGCATCTACTGTTGTTGGATTTTTAATAAGAGCCATTCTAACTGGGGTAAGGTGATATCTCATTGTACTTTTAATTTGCATTTCCTTAATGATTAGTGATGTTGAACTTTTTTTATATATTTGTGTGCCATTTGCCTATCTTCTTATTAAAAGCTTCTTTGCATGTCTTTTTTATACTTTTTGGAGAGGTTGTTTGATTTTTTCTTGCTGATTTTCTTGAGTTCTTTGTGGATTTTGGTTATTAGCCCTTTATTGAATGTATAGCTTGAGAATATTTTCTCCCATTCTGTATATCGTCTATTTGTGCTGTTTATTATTTCCTTGGCTGTGCAGAAGCTTTTTAATTTAATTTTTTGATTTAGTAAAGTCCCATTTATTTATTTAGTTGTTGCTCTGATTGCCATTGGTGTCTTCCTCTTAAATTCTTTGCCTAGGTTGATATTTAGATGAGTTTTTACAACATTTTCTTTTGGTGTTCTTATGGTTTCATGCCTTACAGTTAAGTCCTTTATCTACCTTGAATTAATTTTTTTGAGTCGTGAGGGATATGGATCTTGTTTCATCCTTCTCCATGTGGCTATCCAATTTTTGTAGCACCAGTTATTGAATAAGGATTCTTTTCCCCTGTGTATATTGTCATCTGCTTTGTGAAAGATAAGTTGGTTATATGTGGATGGTTTTATGTCTGGGTTGTCTGTTCTGTTCCATTGGTCTATGTCTATAATTTTGTGCCAATACCCTGATGTTTTGTTTACTATAGCCTTGTAGTATAGTTTGAGGTCTCGTAATGTGATACTTCCAGATTTGTTTGTTTTGCTTAAGATTGCTTTTGCTATTAAGACTCTTTCCTGGTTCCAAATGAAGCATAAATTATTATTTTTTTTAGATCCATGAAATATTATGTTGGTATTTTGAAGGAGATTGAATTGAATTTGTAAATCACTTTGGATAGTATGGACATTTTCACAATGTTGATTCTACTGATCCATGAGCAAGATATGGATTTCCGTTTGTTTGTATCATCTGTGATTTCTTTCCTCAGTTCTTTGTAGTTGTCTTTGTAGAGATCTTTTACCTCCATGGTTAAGTATATTCCTAGGTATTTTATTTTCTTTATAGCTATTATGAATGGTATTGCGTCTTTGATGTGACTCTCAGGTTGACTATTATTGGTGTATAGGAATGATACTGATTTGTGTACATTGATTTTGTAACCTGAGGCTTTGCTGAATTTATTTATCAATTCCAGGAGTGTCTCGGTGGAATCCTTCGAGTTTTCTAGATATAAAATCATATCATCAGCAAAAAGCAATAGTTTGACCCCCTCTTTCCTGATTTGGATACACTTAATTTTTTTTCTCTTGCTAAATTTAGGTGCTCTGGTTATTACTTCCAGCACTACGTTGAATAGAAGTGGTGAAGTCAATGGGCATCCTTGACTTGTTCTGGTTCTTAGTGGGGATGCTTTCAGCTTTTCCAAATTCAGTATGATGTTGGCTGTGGGTTGCCATAAATGGCTTTGATAATTTTGAGATATATTCCTTCTATGCCTAGTTTGTAAAGGGTTTTTATCATAAAAGGGTGCTGAATTTTCTCAAATGTTTTTTCTGCATCAATAGAGATGATCAAATTATCTTTTTTTTTTGATTCTGCTTACGTAGTGAATCACATTTATCTATTTACATATGTTGAACCATTTTTGTATCCATGGATGAAGCCCAGTTGGTCATGGTGTATTATTTTTTGATGTGCTGTTGAATTCAGTTTGCTAGTATTTCATTGCATATTTTTGCACTTATGTTCATAAAGGATACTGGTCTCTAGTTTTATTTTTTTGTTGTGTACTTTCCTGACTTTGGTATCAATGTGATACTGGCTTTATAAAATGAGTTGGGGAGGATTCCCTCCTTCACAATGTTGTGGAATAATTTCTGCAGTATGAGTATTAAGTATTCTTTTTAGGTCTGATAAAATTCCACTGTGAATCCATCTGGTCTGGGGTATTTTTTTGTTGAAAGATGGTTTTTATTGCTGATCCAATCTTGTTGCTCTTTTTTGTTCTGTTAAGGAATTCTATTTCTTCCTGATTGAGTCTTGGGAAGTTGTGTTATTACAGGAATTTGTCCATTTCCTCTAGGTTTTTGAGTTTATGTGTAGAGATTTTCATAGTATTCACAGATCATATTTTGTATTTCTGAGTATTAGTTGGAATATCTCCTGGTCATTTCTAATTGAGCTTATTGGTGTCCTTTATCTTCAATTCCTCTTTAATCCAGCAAGAGGTCTAAGGATTTTGTCTCTTTTCAAAGAACCAACTTTTTCTTTCATTGATCTTTGCAATTATTTTTTTATTTTTGATTTCATTTATTTCTGCTCTGACTTTAGTTATTTCATTTCTTCTGCTGGATTTGCATTTGGCTTGCTGTTCCTTTTCTAATTCTTTGAGACATGTCATTAGATTGTTAATTTGTAGTTTTTCTGTCTGTTGCAGGCATTTAAGGCTATGAATTTTCTCCTTAGGACTGCTTTTGCTGAATCCCACAGACTTTGATAGCTTGTGTCCCCTTTGCCATTCAGGTCAAGAAATTTTTTTCATTTCCACCTTAATTTCATCATTGATCCAATAATTGTTCAGCAGGAGGTTGTTTAATTTCCCTGAGTTTGTGTACAACTGGGTGTTTCTCTTTGTGTTGATTTCTAGTTTTATTCCTCTGTGATTGGAGAAGATACACGATATGATTTCAATTTTTTTGAATGTGTTAAGCCAAGATTTGTGGCCTAAAATACGGTCAATCAAAAACCACCCTGTTGGATTATGGTGGATCCTTTAATGATAAAGATCCCACCCCTGGGAGTGATAGCAACCAGGTGTGGTGAATTAAGGTGCTTGGGCTGACTGGGATGACCTCTGGCCCCTCTCTTACCCATTTAAACTAGGAAAGCAATTGAAGCCAACAATTTGTTGAGTGGCCACCTCTCTCTAGAGGGTGTGTGCTGCAGGCTGGGGTTTCCATGGAGAATTGGTCCTACACCTTTCCCCATGGGGGCCCGCAGAGGACCTGGGGTGCCTGATTTGGGCCATACCTCCCTGCTGGTGTTTCACAGAAGTGCATACCAGTGGGTCAGACAGGCAGGCCAGACACTGTGCCCCCCCCCCAGACTCAAGTGGTCACTGGGGATACAGGGGTTAGTTCTAGGAGCTGGACTAAGGTGATGAGAAATGTCGCAAGGACAGAATTGATGGGAGAAAATGGTGGGGATCTGAGACAAGGTGATCTGGGAGAGTGCTATGCCCCCCCTGACACAGGAAAACCACCCTGATGGATTAAGGTGGATTCTCCAATGAGGAAGCGCCCACCCATAGATTCCATAGGAAACAGGTGTGGCTTATTCAGGCACTGGGTCTCACCAGGAGCAATGGCCCCTCCCCCACCTATTCCACCCAAGAGACGAGTTTGATCTGAGAATTTGGCAAGTGACTGCCTCTCTGCAGTGAGTGTATTCTCCTGGCTGTGGTCTTCACAGAGAGTGGGGCTCATGCCTCTTCTCTTGAGGACTTACGGTGGACCTGGGGTTCCCAATTTGGGAGCTCTCTACACACAGGTTTTTCATAGAGATGCATGCTAGTCGGTCAGACACAAAGGCCCAGGGTAGGTTGATGGCAACACAGCCAGATTGTGAATCTCAGATGTCTCTGTCTCCAGAACCACAGTTTCTTGTTGTTTGGGACCACTTCAGGCCCTTCCTGGCAGCTTTCCCCAAAATCTGTGAGCAGACCTTTGAACCTTGCTGTAACAGCTACCTTACCAGCTGTTGTGAAGACTGAAGGCAAGCTCACCCAACCCAGCCCCACCTAGCCTCACAGCCCCACATACCTCCACTGTTGCAGAGAATAAGGTCTCACCTGGAAGTTCCAGGGCCCCACCCACCATCCGGGGCATTCGAGTGCTACATTTGAGGGGCTAGAAGTGATCACAGATCTTAAAAATAATCCTGTAGCTTGTTCCTTCTAGCAAGCACTACCTACTAAAGAGAGGTCAATTTGCACAGCCCTTTACAGAGCATTTACTGACTCAATCATACAGGGTGATATTGATTCTTACCCACAAGTACCACCTGCTTTCTCAAAGATTAAATTGGGCATGCTAATACAATTCACATGGCTAAATATAACACAGAGCTGGAGAAAGACAAAGGATTTCAAAGACTTCCATCCTCTCTCATCAAACAAGACAGGAAATCTGCCCATACACATAGCTCACCACTGCTACTGCTTACAAAAAAACTAGCAACTGAAAAAACCACCACACTAAGGCTATCTATAACCAAGGTATCTATCCAGAACCTATATCACCATCGAAACATGTACAAACATAGCCAAAGATTTTTCCCTAACATATGCTACAAATACACATATATGGGTGAAGTGGGAAGCCCCATCCAAACAAAAGAAAATCCAAAATACAAGCAGCAGCTGCTGTTCCAGATGAGAAGAAATCAACAAAAGAACTCCAGAAGTATGAAAAATCAGAGCAAAGGACACCTCCAAAAGGGAACATAATCTCTGTAGCAATGGATATCAATATTTTCAAATGAAAATATTGAAATGACAGATAAAGTATTCCAAATATGGACTGTAAAGAAGCTCAATGAAATTCAAGAGAAAATGGGAAACTAACTCAAAGAAACCCAAAAAACAATTCAGGAAATGAATGAAAAATTCACTAAAGACATAGACATGTGAAAGAAAAACCAAATAGAACTTCTGGAAATGAGAAATTCATTTAAGAAAATACAAAACATAGTGGAAAGTTTTAACAATAGACTAGACCAGTCAGAAGAAATAATATCAGAGCTTGAAGACAACTCTTTCGAACACCTCGGTCAAAAATAATGACAAGATAATTAAGAGGAATGAACAAAGCTTAGGAGATATGAGATTATATAAAATGGCCGAATATAAGAATCATAGACATCCCTGAAAGTGAAGAAGAAAGTCCACAAGGGCTGGAAAACCTATTTTAGGGAATAATCGAGAAAAACTTCCATAGTCTTGCTATAGATTTAGACATCCACATACAAGCACCTCACCAAACACCAGAGAGACTCATCACAAAAAGGCAACCATCAAGACACACAGTTGTCAGAGTGGCCGATGTACATGAAGGAGGAACTCCTATGAGACTTAAGAGTAAATATTACATAACTTACAAATGAAAACTCATCAGGCTAACAGAAGATTTCACAATGGAGGCCTTATAAACCAGAAGGGTTTCAGGCCCCATCTTCAGTCTTCTTAAACAAAACATCTGCCAGCCTAGATTTTTGTATCCTGAAAAACTGTTTCATATATGAAGGTAAAATAAAGGCTTTTGCAGGTAAGCAAAAAATGAGGAAATTTGTCAAGACTAGACCTACCATGCAGGAAATACTCAGAACTTCAATATACATGGATCAGCACAATGGTCACCTACCAGTGTAAAAACACCCAAAAGCTAAATTTCAGAGCTCATATACAACAACAGTACAAGAGGTCAAACGAAGCAAAAAGGTACATTCCAACTGGAGGAACAGGACAGAATCCCACATATCGATTCTATCAATCAATGTGAATGGTTTGAATTCCACACTGAAGAGACACAGGCTAGCTGAAAGGATAAAAAAATACAAGGCAAATATCTGCTGTCTCCAGGAAACACATCTAACCCACTCATACAGACTCAAGATTAACGGATGGAAAAAATATTTCCTGAAAATGGTAACCAAAATAAAGCAGGTGTATTCATTCACATATCATATAAAATTGACTTTCAATCTACAAAAGTAAAAAAAAAAAAAGACAAAGATGGTCATTATATAATGGGAAAGGGAGCAATTGAACAAGAAGACATAACAATCCTAAATAATATTTATGCACAGGAGTGCCCAGATTCATAAAGAAAACCCTACTAGATCTAAGCAAAGAGATAAACAGTAGCATGGTTATTGTCTGGGACTTTAGCACCCCACTGACAGAACTGGACAGATAATACAAGCAGAAAATAAAGAAACACTGAAGTTAAATGTGACTCTACAACAAATGGCCCTAACAGACATTTACAGAACATTTTATCCAAAAACTACTGATTGTACATTTTTTATTTCTATTCATAGCATGTATCCTTAAATTATTAGCATGGCTAATTGACTTAATAAAATCTATAGGTAGCCCATACCCCTCTCCTTATCTGGAAAATATAAGGGCCTTAGAATTCCAAGGCAAGAAATTTTGGTTGCCTAAACAACAGGCAATCTGTTCTCTGATTTCTTGCTAACAGAACCACCGTTTAGTTTAAATGTCGAGAAATGATAAGCTCAAGGAAGGTGAGCATGTCACTGGATGATAAATATTAATTCGCAGGGGGAGAAAAATGGCGGAGTTAAGGTAGCCTCCCGGTTCCCTGCCTCCAGAGAAAGAGACGTAGATCTCGGTCTGCTACACGCAATCAGATCGCTCTCCTGCAAAAACAGCAAGGTGAATCGGTGGAGATTCACCAGGGGACACACAAATCTGGAAAAAGAATAAGGTGAACGGGAGATTGGAATGCAAAACCTGGAAAGCGCGGACAGACAAATAGGGAGTGGAGCGTGAGATGGCGGTGCCAGCCTGGCCAGTAAGTGCACCAGGATAAGTCCCTCACGGGACAGTCTAGCTTCCCCACAGACTTACAAGCCCACCGAGAGGCAGGGGCTTGTGTGAAGTGGATGTAGAATTGTGTGAGGAAACGTGGGGCTCAGTGGAGAGGGAACATGAGCTGGAAGCAACTTCAACTTCCCGTGGCACCGTCAGAACTGCACCAGACAGGGGAGGAGCTGGTCTGGGCTACTGCCGGAGGCAGTTAGGAGTCAGGAAGCTGCTCTCTGGCACCCAGCGGGTCCTGAACGGGGAGGTGATTACCGAGTAGAGGACTCTAACCTGGAAACTGCCGCTGGCGATTGGGACTGCTCAGGGTGGGCCAGTAGAAGCGAGAGCTATTACTGGTCTGGCCTGAAATTGGGGGAGGGAGACATAAAGGAGATGGCGGAGCACCCTGGTGCCTTGACTGACTCCCTGATCTGGTACCTCCCAGCACCTGAGCGGCTCCCTCTGGAGCCAGCGCCCTGGGGGCGGGACAATGCCAGCTCAGGGACCACAGCAGGTCAAAGTACGGTGCAGATCGGCTCCTTTCCCCCAGCCTGGGAGCCCTCGTGACCAGCTTAGCCCTTCCAGGACTTAAAGTCAATAGGCCAGGCCCAATTATTTGAGCAGTGAATTCTGAGTGCCTCCTCAGTTGAGAGGGGAAGACGCCGGTGGAAGCTGAAGGCACTGGGGTGTTGGACAGACTGGTGAGACAAGCCCTCCCCCTGGCCAGCGTCTTTTGCGCAGCCTGTGAGCTTGCAGCAGCAAGACAAAAAGCTACACCCCCTCTGCGACAAACGTCAGTCCCTGGGGCTTTGGCACTGACCAATAGCTGACAGCCCAGTGACTTTCCTTGCCAGACCAGTTCAGGTCATCTGGTAGGATTGCATTTCTGCCTCTGGACAGCTACCAACAGAGAAACCTGCGACTAGGGAATAAAAACCCCAGCAAGAGACCAAAACAAGCTCCCCAAGTAACCCCTCCCATCAAGAGAACCCTGGACAATATACTAGCGTCTCCCTCTAGTGGCAGAACAAAACAAAAGTAACAGTGGATCCAGACGGGAAGAACCCAGCAAAAGATTTCTGGAAGCATGAAAAATCAAATGGAAAGCACACCCCCAAAGAGGAACACCAGCTCTCTAGCAATGAACACTAACCAGGTCCAGAATACTAAAATGACAGAAGAATTCCAAACATGGATTGTAAGTAAGCTCAATGATATGCAAGGAGAAATGGATAACCATCACAAGGAAACCACAAAAAAAAAAAAAATCCAGGAATTGGAAGAAAAATTCACTACAGAAATTGAAATATTAAAGAAAAATCAAACCGAACTCCTGGAAATAAAGGGCTTATTCAGGGAACTTCAAAACACTGTGGAAAGCCTCAAGAACAGGGTAGACCAAACAGAAGAAAGAATCTCAGTGATCGAAGACAGCTCCTTCCAAATGAATAAGTCAGTCACAGAGATTGAGCAGAAAATAAAGAAAACAGAAACAAGTTTACAAGAAATGTGGGATTATGTGAAAAAACCAAACCTGCGATTGATCGGTGTTCCAGAAAATGAAGAAAAAACCACACAAGGGCTGGATAACCTATTTGAAGATTTAATAGAGGAGAATTTCCCAGGCCTTGCTAAAAATCTAGATATACAGACACAAGAAGCGCAGCGGACCCCAGGGAGATTCAATGCAAATAGAAAGACACCACGTCACGCAGTCATCAGATTGACCAAAATAGCCACTAAAGAGGCCCTTCTACGAGTGGTAAGGTGAAAGAAACAAGTCACATACAAAGGAAACCCTATCAGAATAACTTCAGACTTCTCAACTGAAACCATACAAGCAAGAAGAGCCTGGGGCCCCATTCTCACTCTTCTGAAACAGAATAATGCCCAGCCTAGAATTCTGTACCCTGCAAAACTAAGTTTTATATATGAAGGAGAAATAAAGACATTCTCAGACAAACAAAGTCTGTGGGAATTCACCAAGACAAGACCAGCTCTCCAAGAAGTACTTCAAGCTGAATTACACAAGGACCAGCACAATAAACACTCACGGATGTAAAACCACTCAAAACCTAAAGAACAGGGGATAGAATCCACAATGGCTCAAGACAGAAAATAAAGCAACAAAAAGCAACTCAACAGTTTGATGAACAATTTACCCCATTTATCAGTTCTTTCAATAAATGTGAATGGCTTGAACTCACCTCTCAAGAGACATAGGCTGGCCGAATGGATAAAGAAATACAAGCCAGGTATTGGCTGTCTTCAAGAAATGCATCTAACCTGCAAGGATGCATTTAGACTCAAGGTAAAGAGGTGAGAATCAATATTTCAAGCAAATGGAAGCCAAAAGAACTGGTGTAGCAGTTTTGAAATCAGACAACTTAGATTTTATTTTTATTGAGACAGAGTCTCACTCTTTTGTCTGTGGTGAGTGCCGTGGCATCAGCCTAGCTCACAGCAACCTCAAACTCCTGGGCTCAAGCAATCCTACTGTTTCAGCCTCCCAAGTAGCTGGGACAACAGGCATGTGCCACCATGCCCGGCTAATTTTTTCTATGTATATTTTTAGCTGTCCAATTAATTTCTTTTTGTTTTTGGTAGACACAAGGTCTCGCTCTTGCTCAGGCTGGTCTCAAACCCCTGAGCTCAGAACGATCCGCCCACCTCGGCCTCCCAGAGTGCTAGGATTACAGGCGTGAGTCACTGTGCACGGCAGACAACTTAATTTTTAAATCAACAAAGTAATGGAAGACAAAGAGGGCCACTATACAGTGGTGAAGGGTACAGTTCAACGAGAAAACATAACAATTCTAAATATGTATGCACCCAAGCTTGGTGCACCCAGATTCATAAAGCAAACTTTACTTAACCTGAAGAATTTGATGAACAGAAAAACCATTATAGTCGGAGATTTCAACACCCCACTGACAGCACAGGATAGATCCTCCACACAGAAAATTAACAAAGAAATTATGGACTCAAACAGAACTCTACAACAAGTGGGCCTGACTGACACGTACAGAATATTCTACCCAAAAACCACAGAATATACGTTCTTCTCAGCAGCTCATGGGACATTCTCTAAGATTGATCATATACTAGGACACAAAGAAGGCCTCAAAAAATTTAAAAAATTAGAAATTATACCATGCATCTTCTCAGATCACAGTGCAATAAAAATAGAAATCAACCCCAGCAGAAACACTCATCTCTATACAAAGTCATGGAAATTAAACAACTCCCTACTGAACGATTCCTTCATAAATGATGAAATAAAAACGGATGTCAAAAGATTCTTGAACTAAATGACAAAAGTGACACAAGTTACCAAAATCAGAGGGAAACAGCCAAAGCAGTCCTGAGAGGAAAGCTTATCTCCAAAAACGCTTATATCCAAAAGTCAAAAAGATCACAAAAAGACAACCTAATGAATCGACTCAAAGAACTGGAAAAAGAAGAACAGACGAACCCCAAACCCAGAAGAAGAAGGGAAATTATTAAGAGCAAATCAGAGCTTAATGAAATTGGCAACAGGGAAATGATACAGAAGATTAATAAAACAAAAAGTTGGTTCTTTGAAAAAGTAAACAAAATTGACACAACCCTGGCTAAACTCACGAAAAACAGAAAAGATAAAACTCTAATATGCTCCATCAGGAACAAAAAAGGAGAAGTTGCAACCGATGCTGAGGAGATTCAAGATATAAATCATGAATATTACAAAAAACTTTATGCACACAAACTGGAAAGCGTGGAGGAAATGGACAAATTTTTAGAAACACACAGCCTCCCTAGGCTCAACAAGGAAGAAATAGAATTCCCGAACAGACCAATATCAAGGACTGAAATTGAAACAGCAATAAAAAACATTCCAACAAAGAAAAGTCCCAGACAGACGGTTTCACACCCGAATTTTACCACATCTACGAAGAAGAAATGGTGCCCATCCTGCACAAATTATTCCACAACATCGAGAAGGATGGACTCCTCCCCAACACGTTTTATGAAGCCAACGTAACTCTGATACCAAAACCAGGAAAGGATGCATCAAAAAAAGAAAACTACAGACCAATTTCCCTTATGAATACGCATGCAAAAATTCTCAACAAGATTATAGCTAACCGAATCCAGGTGCTTATTAAGAAAATAATCCACCATGACCAAGTGGGCTTCATTCCAGAGATGCAGGGATGGTTCAACATACGCAAATCTATAAACGTAATTCACCACATAAACAGAAGCAAAAGCAAAAACCATATGATACTCTAAATCGACGCATAAGGGCATTTGACAAAATTAAACACCCTTTTATGATAAGGACGCTTAACAAAATAGGCATAGAAGGGGTTTACCTAAAAATGATACAAGCCGTTTATGACAAACCCACAGCCAATATCATATGGAATGGGGAAAAATTGAAAGCATTCCGACTTAGAACTGGAACCAGACAAGGCTGCCCACTATCTCCACTTCCATTCAACATAGTGCTGGTAGTCCTGGCCACAGCAATCAAGCAAGAGAGTTGAATTGAAGGCATGTGAATTGGAACAGAAGAGATCAAACTCTCAGTATTTGCTGATGATATGATACTATGTCTAGAAATCCCCAAGGATTCAACCAAGAGGCTCCTGGAATTGATAAATGAATTCAGTAAAGTTTCAGGATACGAAATCAATACACACAAATCAGAGGCTTTCATATACGCCAACAGCAGCCATACAAAAAACCAAATCAAAGATTCAATTCCCTTCACAATAGCAACAAAGAAAATAAAGTACCTAGGAATATATTGAACTAAGGAGGTAAAATACCTCTACAGGGAGAACTATGAGACATTGAGGAAGGAAATACCAGAAGACGTAAACAGGTGGAAAACCATACCATGCTCGTGGGTTGGCAGAATCAATGTGGTTAAAATGTCTACACTACCCTAAGTGATCTACAGATTCAATGCAATCCCTATTAAAATACTAACAACATTCTTCACAGATGTAGAAAAAATAATTTTACGCTTCGTATGGAACCAGAGAAGACCCCGCATAGCAAAAGCAATCGTAGGCAATAAAAACAAAATGGGAGGCATCAATTTACCAGACTTCAAAATCTATTACAAAGCTGTAATATTAAAATCAGCTTTGTACTGGCACAAAAACAGAGCCATTGACCAGTGGAACAGAACTGAGAACCCAGATATAAAATCATCCTCATATAGCCACCTAATCTTTGACAAAGCAGACAAAAACATAAACTGGGGAAGAGAATCCTTATTCAATAAATGGTGCTGGGAAAACTGGATAGCCACATGTAGAAGACTGAACCAGAATCCACACCTTTCACCTCTCACAAAAATCGACTTACACTGTGTAACAGAGTTAAACCTGAGGAGTGAAACTATTAGAATTCTAGAGCAAGATGTTGGAAATACTCTTTTAGACACTGGCCTAGGCAAAGAATTTATGAAGAAGACCCCAAAGACAATCACGGCAACAACCAAAATAAATAAATGGGACCTGATCAAATTAAAAAGCTTCTGCACAGCCAAAGAAACTGTCACGAGAGCAAACAGATAACCTACAGAATGGGAGAAAATTTTTGCATGCTACAAATCTGATAAAGGGCTGATCACTAGAATCTACTTAGAACTCATTAAAATCAACAAGAAAAAAATCAAACAACCTTATCAGAAAGCGGGCAAAGGACATGAACAGAAGCTTTTCAAAAGAAGACAGAATGATGGCCAAAAAAACATATGAAAAAATGCTCAACATCTCTAATCATCAGGGAAATGCAAATCAAAACCTCAATGAGATATCACTTCTCTCCAATGAGACTGGCCTTTATCCAAAAATTCCCAAAACAATAAATGTTGGCATGGATGCGGAGAGACAGGAACACTCATACACTGCTGGTGGGACTGCAAACTATTGCAACCTCTGTGGAAAGCAATATGGAGATACCTTAAAGAGATACAATTAGAAGTACCATTCGATCCAGCAATCCCATTACTGGGCATCTACCCAAAAGATCAAATGATACTCTATAAGAAAGACACCTGCACCCGAATGTTGATAGCAGCACAATTCACAACTGCAAAGATGTGGAAACAACCCAAGTGTCCATCAATACATGAGTGGATTAATAAAATGTGGTATATGTATCCCATGGAGTACTATTCAGCTTTAAGAAACAATGGTGATGTAGCACCACTTGTATACTCCTGGATAGAGCTGGAATGCATTCTACTAAGCGAAGTATCCCAAGAATGGAAAAACAAGCACCACATGTACTCACCATCAAATTGGTAGTAACTGAACAACACATAAGTGTACATATAAGAATAACATCTATTGGATGTCGGGCAGGGGGGTTGGGGGAAGTGGGAGGGGGGAGGAGGAAGAGAGGACTGGTATATGCATACAAAAAGAGTGCAATGCACACCATCCGAGAGATGGACACGCTTGAACATGGTACTTGGGGGGAAGGGGCGCAAGGGCAACATACGTAACCTAAACATCTGTACCCTTATAATAACAAACAATGAAAAAAATAAGTAAAAATATATATGTTAATTGTCCTAAGTCAGACTGGAAAATCCCATTCCCCTCTACCAGTAATTGGTTGTGGTTAATGACATAGGTATGCCATTTGTGGTCAGTGGGTTATAGAAAGAAGTCTACTCTCAAACTAATGGAACATATGTTCTAATAATCTGATTTTAAAAAGTGGCGGTATACGAGAACATATTTTACCATCTTTTTTTCTGCTTTTAAATGTGTTTGTGTGAAGACATGGCACTTGAGCTGCTGTCTTCATCTTGTAAGTATAGGGGAAATACAGACTCACTGTAGAAGACAGAGCAAATGAGGAAGAGAGCTTATGTCCTCAACGGCATAATTGAGCTTCTGTGCCAATCAGTGGACAGCTGAATTCCGGACTTCTTTTTTGGCAATTGACAAATAAAAATTGTATATACTTATGGTGATGTTTTCAATATGTAATTGTTGTGGAATGGATAAATTGACATAATTAACATATGCATACCCCACATACTTTTTTGTATGTTGAGAACACATAAAACCCACCCTCTTAGAGAGTACAAAATACATTTTTATTAACTGTAGTCACCATTGGATTTCTTGATATGCAAAATAATAGTTATTTCCAATTGCTAAAGACCCTTTTAGAAAGGTATTTGGTTATTTCCAACCAAACCAACATAAATTGTTTGAATATTTGTCACATTTATGTCCTACATATTATTTGTATATAATATTTTAGTTTACAGTTTTAATTCTTTATAGACTCAATGCTTATTTAAATGAACAAATATAAGCAATTTCTTTGCTGACAATTCCATCTTGTATCTCATTGCTTTCAGGCTTCAATGTTTGAATTCATGGAGTTCCTCCTTTGGTGTTTATTTCAATGATAGTTCGTTAATGGCAAATTCTCTCATGTCTGTATGAAAAAGTATTTATTTTGCTCTCACTAATGAATGATACTTGATATGCGTATAGAGTTATATATTGACAATTATTTTCTTCTACCATTTGAGGATACTATTCCATTTTCAAAGGGTAACAACACTGATGATGAGAGTTGACAGTCAAATTGCCATACACTGGTAAGAATTTGTATTTTAAGATCATTTCATAGACTTTGATATTCTCTAGTTTCAATTCAGTATATCCAGATGTGTATTTATTTTTATTTAATCCTGCATGGAAATTTTAATTTTATGTTCTAAATTTGAGAGTTCATGCTAATTGTGGAAAGTTCTCAAATATGTTCTCAAATATTCATAATACTTGAAGCTTTAATGAATATATGTTAGACATTCTTCTTGGGTTTCTTTTTGACTCTTTAAACCTCCACTCCATAACTTCAATTTCTTTAATCTTCTGTACTTTATTCTGTATAATTTCTTCAGAACACTTTTGGGGTTTTTAAACAAGTTTCTTCATTTTTTGTTAATCTCCTGTTTTTAAAAGTCTATGTACTTTTTTATACTTCTTATAACTATAATTTTGGAAAATTTTTATGAGTTTTATTGTTACCTTTTCATAATTTTCTATGGTCTCCCCCCTTCTCTCATTGTCTCTCATAGAATTATTTTGAAATGTACTAATAGCTTATTTCACGTTTGTCATTTTAAACACTCTTATTTCACCATTCTCTCTGATAAATGTATTACTTAAAGTTTTTGTCTGTTTAATTTTTCTATTTGTTATGACTACCAAATCTTCCCCAGTGGCGTATTCTTTCCTCACATGCTTTGAGACACAGATTGTAATCTCTCTTAGGCAGGTAAATCTTGGGGGTCTTAGTATAACTGTGTATTCCTCCACAGAAGTCCTGCTTTTGCTTTTCCCAGGAGCAACACTGAGTTTGGAAAAGTTTTAATATTAATTTATTAGCTTCATAATTCTCAGATCAAATGGATATTAATAGTGAAAATTCAAACTCAAAATTAATATGCAGGCAGGCCCATGGTTATAAATTCTTAAGAGCAGTCTCTTCTACTCCGAGCCCAGTTTGAGATAGACAACCATCCTTCCCATCTCCCTTTGAATATAACTAGATATTTTGTTATTTTCAATAATCACTGAGTTTGTAATCCTTTGAGGATTCCAACTTTATGTTATATTCTCCTAGTTCCAATTATCTTCCTCATAAAATCCAGTGTTATCATTTTCTACAATTGTTCAACTGTTATAATACAAATGTTGAAAAGGAAGAAACAAAGATATCAGAATTTCATGCATAGAAGACTGAAATGAATATTTGGAAAACTAGTACAAATGATAAGGATTGTCACAGTAGATGGCTATGTTATATTTAAAAGTCAATTTTTTCTATACATTTACACTACATAGACAACATAATGATTTTTCAAAAGATACTGTGAAAAATCATATTGCCTAACCATGTAGTATTAATGTATAGAAAGAAGATTCAGTGTCCCTTTTTGATTAAAAAAAAAAAAAAACAAACCTCAACAAACTAGGCCAAGAAGGAACACACCTAAATTAATAAAGGCCATATATGACAAACCTATAGTCAACCTCATACTGAATGGGAAAAGTTAAAAGTATTCCCCCTAAGAACCGGAATAAGACAAAGATGGCCACTTTCACCACTCCTATTAGACATAGTAATAGAAGTCCTAGCCAGAGCAATCAAGCAAGTGAAATAAATAAAAAAAATCCAATTTGAAAAAGAGGAAGTTAAATTATCTCTGTTTGCTGATTATATGATCGTATATCTAGATAAACCTAAAAACACCACCAAAAAATTTTTAGATTTGATAAATAAATTTAGTAAAGTCATGAGATATAAAATTACTGAATGAAAATCAGTAGCGTTTCTACACATCGGTAATGATCTATCTGAGAACAAAATCAAAAAGGCAATCTCATTTACAATAGCTACCAAAAAACCCATGAGAATACATATAACTAAGGAGGTGAAAGACATCTACAAGGAAAACTATAAAACACTGATGAAAAAAATTGTAGATGAAACAAATGGAAAGACATCTCATGCTTATGGAGCAGAAGAATTAATATTGTTAAAATGACAACATTGCCCAAAGCAATCTACAGATTCAATGCAATCCCTATCAAAATAACAATATCACTTTTTACAGAATTAGAAAACAACCCTAAAAGTCATAAGGGACCAAAAAAGACCCAAATAGCCAAAGCAAAAAGAACGAAGCTGGTGGTATGACATCACCTGACTTCAAATTATATTACAAGGCTATAGTAACTAAAATGGCAAGGCACTGGTGTAAAAATAGACACGTGGATCAATAGAACAGAATAGAAAACCCAGAAATGAAGCCACATATTTACAGCCAACTCATCTTTAACCATGTAGACAAAAATATGCATTGGGGAAAGGAGATCCATTTCAACAAATCATCCTGGAAACTTGGATAGCCATAGGCAGAAGAATGAAAGTGGATCCCTATTTCTCATCATGTACAAAAATCTACACAAGATGGATTAAAAATCTAAATGTAAGACCAAAAACTATAAAAATACTAGAAGAAAACCTAGGGAAACCTCTTCGCACATCAGTCTAGGCAAAGAATGAGCTGTGGAGTGGTTTTCAGGATACACTATTAATGGAAAAATGCAAGTTAGAAAAACTTGTGTATAGTATGCTTTCATTTAACTAATAAAATGGGCATATGAATACACAAATCTGTTTATATTAATACATTCTCAATAGAAAGATAAACAAAAAAATGTTTTGGTACCTATAAAGGCATAAAGGAACTAAGTAGAGAGGACAAGGATGAAAGGTACATTTTTCTCATTGTACTTTATTTTGCATATTTGATTTTAGAAGCTGTCCTTGTCTAGATAATTATAAAACAACATTATATTAAGATAGAGAAAGGAAATAATAATCCTCAAAAATAGAGCAACAAACAAAGAATCCAAGTCCATTTTAAGTCAGTGACTTAACTAACACATTAACCGCCATGTGAGTTGTTTTTAACTCATGCTAGTTTTGATCCCAGGGCCTCATGAAGCATATGTAGTTCACACATCTCTTTACCTTAAGCCATGTGAACTATTTATCAAGTTGCATATAACTCACACACAGAAAACAATTAAAATATACTAGTAGTATAATTAAAAATAATACAATTTTCAGTAAATTAGAAAAGATCATTTTGTTTTCAAAATTTTTATTCTATTTTTGTAATAAAACACCATGGCCGCAAGGAAAATTTTTTTTCATGGTGTGGCAGTCAATGTGCTAAACAGGATAAACCCTAAGAACAAAAAGATTGCCAACTAATTTTTTAATGTTTTCAATAATGACATTTTTAGTAATGATACTGACATTGATATTGATATTGAGACTACATGTATACATACACATACATATGTAATAAATTATGTTATTATTAAGAACAAAGTGATTTTTCAATGTGACATAAAATTAAGTATAAAACCTTTAACCCTAAATTTGAATTAGAAACATCAGCATGAACTCAATGTATTAACTCTTAGACATAAGATAAACCTTAATGACAAAAATAACTAAAACATTTTAAAATGCTTGAAAATTATATATTTTTTGGATCAATGCAAATGCCAGCCTTTGTTTCTAACTTAAGACTTGGTTCTTACTATCACATTCACTTCATTTACCACACATTGTCTATTAGGGACATAAGGTCAGTATATTAGAAATTCAAACAGGTTGGAGCTTATACAAGACTCCAGAGATCAAGTCTCAGTGGTGTCATGCAGTCAAACTACCTTGGGGAAAGATCAGCATGTTTCCTGGTAGGAGGGGGACAAATCCCTGTAACATCATCCCATGATGGCAACAGGGCACCTAGCCTCCTCTCCCATCCCTAGGGACAGTCATTTCATTCAGCGGCCAAGTGTCAGGAGCTTCTGTATTCTGGATGCCTCAGTTTACCCATCACTGCAATAAAATTATATTTTTGATGTTAGTTCTAGTTTTGTGTATATCGTGGGATAAAGACAATGAGTTAATCATGGCATCTTTGGAAACCAGTGTTTTGGGCATGAAAGAAAGGAAATACAAAGGTAAGATTGATGAGGTTAAGTAAACAAGATGTGGTCTTATATTTGATTTGGAAATATTAGTATGAAGTATCAGAGTATTATATATTTAAAAATATCTATTTCCTACAACTCCCTACTTAAGAGGTTTAGGAAAAATGATGATTTACAGTAGAAATGAGCATACCTAGCATCCAGATTATAGTCTCTAAATAATATTTTACTGAAGGAAGCAGAGATCCTTGAATAAATGACTGATTCGAGATTAGAGGCAGGAAATGTGAACCTGGCGCTTCTTATATTAGAAATAAAAGAAGCTAGAGGAGACTACTAGTATAATGCCAAAGGACTCAGGACCCAACTTGAATGGAATCCCACTGGCCTAAGATTGGACAATAAGTAAGTATAATAACTGAAATTAATTCAAACACAATAGATATGTTTAATCAATGTTTATAGTTATACTAAATTTAATCATTGACAACATTTGAAAGATACTCAGGAAGTGACACATTATTCTGAAAAAAGGAAAAATAGAAGGAAGTATTCAAGAATTTTCCATTTTTCCTGTATTATTGTATTAATACTTTAGAGTCTTAGGAGAACTGTTCCATTCTAGCACCCTGACAACAGTGCATGCATCCACATAGACCAAGTAGGCAAACCTTAATTGTTGCAGTGGCATACCCTGTGATACTCATGGAACATGGGAAGACAAATAGTCTACTAAGGAGCTGCCACAGGCCATTTCTTACCCACCATCCCATCTTCAGAGAGGCTGTCATCAGGCAGTTTTGCATCACCTCCCAGGTTCTGCTTCACTACTCCTCCCATTATGGTAGAGTTTCAGGCTACAAAACTCATTCACTGCAGCATGAAATTGACTCCTCAGCAACAAGGTGTTCCATCACTTCTGTTGTCATGGGGCCCCATTTGTTTCACTGTTGTTCCATGGCACATGAGCTGTGTGGAGTAGAAACCATTGCTGATCTTCTTTTTGCTGTCTGCTTCACCTTTACATCAGAACAACAAAAACAAAACAAAACTTGATTTCTATGTTCATGAAGTATTCACAGAACAGCAAGTATCTCTGACCTTTCTTCTTTAAGTTGCCAACATAGAAAAATTCTTGATGTCCCATGGAATCTAGTCCTTCATTGATTCTTTCATAAGTGATTATTATTAAATTCTTAGGACCGTCCATGAACCACTTCTAACTGGCTTTAGAATTAATTCTGACACCTAATTCTCCCTTAAATAACCCACATTTTCAATAGCTAGTGTAAACAGGGTACTTTTACCACTGATATTTGAAAAAGTTGATATATTTTTCTAAGCCTCAAAATATGTAATATGCTGTAATACTGTATATATCAGTAAATTACATTTCCAGTTTGTCCTCAATTTCAAGAAAATCCTCAGCCAAATAACCTAGCAAGGAAATAAATCACTTTAATTATAATAAATGGCAGTTTCTCTAAATGTATTTCTGGCAGTAAATAGCTTCTCTTATTGACTTTTGCATTAGTAATTTAAAGGGAAACTATTCTAAATAAAGTTGGGGATGCCTGGCTGTGAACTGCTATTCCTCATCCATGGACATTATATTCCATTTTAATTCCTCCACTAAGGAGAAACTAATTTCCAATTTTAAGGCACTTAAACTGATATATTCATTATGAAATTATCCATCTTGTAAATTATCCTCTTCATAATGCCTCACTGGCTAAATTTAAGATTGCAAATTTCTATAGTATAGATAAAATAAACAGAGCTCAGTTGGGAAAACATTACCGCCTTTCTAGAACTATAGTATTATATCCTAGTATTAAAATGAGAAGAAGTTTTGTTTCATTTTTCAATTGGCATAAAATTCTTTCCCCATTTGCAACATTTTATACATAGCGATAATCAATTATGGTAGATATCTTGACTGGTGAATAGAGTATGAGCTTCAAAATCAAGAAGGCTTTAAATATCAGTTTTGCTATTCTAGCTTTTTGACTTTGGGAAAATTGTTTAACATTTCTAGGCTTGAATTCCTTCTTCTTGAAAATAGAGTTATTTTTCAACTAATAGAGTTGCTTATGAGTCTGCAAAGTATCAAAGGCAGCATTGTACATCTAATGAATGGTAAGTATTAATAATAATTAAATTTTAATATCATCATCATATATTCCTTTAGAATCCAGGACTGTTGATCTATGTGCTTTGGTAGAATTCATGATCTTAACCAATTCTAATCAGATCACTTCTGGGCCTGGTGGCCAACCAATAAAAAGCAAGTGAGGATGGTGAGGTACAGATAAATTTAAAACCGTAAGTAGAATCCAGAGGATTTAATGATTGACTTGAAGTGAGTAGGGAAAAGTAATTGATTCAGGACTACAACTGAGTTACTGAGGTTTGGGTAGTAAATGGGGGTACCACTGATTAAAAAATGAATTTTCAAGAAGGAGCACGTTTGGAGAGAAAGAGAGGAGAGAGGAGAGAAGAGAGAGGAGAGAGGAGAGGAGAGAGAGGAGAGGAGAGAGAGGGAGAGACTCTTTGACATTTTTAGTTTTCAGTTAGAGGTATCCTTGGGACACAAAAAAACTGATATCTAAAAGACAGTTGACTAAAAAGTCTGGAATTAAATAGAGAAGTCGGAGATAGATCTAGAAAAGTAGGCATTATTAGTACTGTTGAAACAACTGGGACAACTGGTGTAGATGAGATGAATCTGGAGTTGCAATTTTAAGATTGCAATGTTCTTAAAATAATTAAAGAGTACAATGGCAGGAATAGTAACAAGAAAAGAAAATATCTCTAGATCTGTATATCCAACTTCTCGCTACACAGCCACATACACTTTTTATCTTTATGTCCTAGCTATAATGCATTACTCATAGTATTCTGAAAGAGCCAGTATACATGTTAGTCCTTCTTCCTAATATGCTCTAACTACCTCTTGAATAACTCCTTATTTTTATTCTTTATACAATTTCTTTTCATTCTCCAGGACTGCATTTAGCACCAACTAGCCTGGAATAACCTATGTACATCTGTATCATGGTAGTTGTTATGGATTGAATTGTGTCTTCTCCTTGAAAATTTATACGTTGGAGTCCTAATTCCCAGTACATCAGAATGTAACCATATATGGATATAAGGCCTTTAAAGAAGCAATTAAGATCAAATGAGGTCACTAGGGTGGGCCCTAATCCAGTGTGACTGGTGTCCTTACAAGAAAAGGAGACTAGGGCACAGACATACACAGAGGAAAGACCATGTGAAGACACCGGGCACAGATGACCATCTACAAGCTATTAATAAGAAAAGAGGTCTTGGAAGAAACCAATCCTACTGATGCCTTGATCTTGGACTATTGGCTTCTAAAACTGTGAGAAAATTAATTCTTGTTGTTTCATCTATCCAGTCTATGATACTTTGTTATGGCAGCTCTAGCAAACTAATGCAATATTTTAACACCTATACTGAAATTGCTGTACATGACTGAAATGAATTATCTCTAGAAAACAACAATATTTAAGGTATAAGGGGAAGTAAGTGATCCCATAAATTAGAATGAAAAAGAAATGGTTAAAAAGCAGAAATAAAATTAAGATACCTGTATCGAGGAAGCCAAAGAAAAAAAGCGTTAGAGATGGAGTTGAACAGTATGGTTCCATAGGTGTAGATAGAGTCAAACTTATCAAATTATACATTTTAAATATGTGCAGTTAATTATATGTCAATTATACTTTATTAAAACAGTTAAAAAATAATTGATTCTGAAAGAACTGAAATCAGGATCCGAAAGAGATATCTGCACTCTCATGTTCATTATATTATTCGCAATAGCCAAAATATGGAAACAACCTAAGTGTCTGGTGAAAGAAGAATGGATAAAGAAAATGTGGTGTGTATATATATAATATAAATATATATATTATACTGACGCTAATTATATATAATATAATTATAAGGTATAATATATATTATAATTATATTATATATATATTTTATATATACACTCACACAACAGGATTTATTTATTTATTTTTTGAGACAGAGTCTTGCTTTGTTACCTGTTCTAGAGTGCAGGGGAGTCAGCCTAGCTCACAGCAATCTCAAACTCCTGGGCTCAGGCAATCCACCTGCCTCAGCCTTCCAAATAGCCAGGACTACAGGCATGCACCACCACACCTGGCTAATTTTTGTTTTTCTATTTTTAGTAGAGACAGGGTCTTACTTTTACTCAGGCTGGTCTCAAACTCCTGACCTAAAGTGATCCTCCTGCCTCAGCCTCCCAGAGTGCTATGATTACAGGTGTGAGGCATAGCGCCTGGCCACACAGCAGGATATCATTCATCCTTTAAAAAAAAGGGAAATCTTGTCATAGGCTATAACAGGGATGAACCCGGAGGACATTACGTTAAGTGAAATGATCCTGTCACAGAACGACAAATACTGCAAGATTCCACCTATATTCAGTATCTAAAATAGTCAAAAGCACAGAAGCAGAGAATACAATAGTGGTTGCCGGGGCAAGGTTCTGGGAGGTAGGCTAAATGGGAAGTTGTTCCGTAGGCATAACACTTATGTTGTGCTAGAGTTCTAGAGATCTGTTGTACAACATTGTGCCTATAGTTAACAGAACGGTATTGTACACCTCAAACTTTAAGAGGGTAGATCTCATGTTAAGTGTTATTACAACGAAAATGAACAAAAAATAACACAAAATAACGCAAGGAAACTTTGGAAGATGTTAGATACATCTACTGTCTTGATTATGATAATAGTATCAAGGGTGTTTGCACATGACCAAATTCATCAAGTTGTATACATTAAGTATGTGCTGTTCTTTGAATATCAATTATATCCCAATAAAGCTGGCAAAAAAATAAGAATTTACTAACAAGATCAAATAGCAGGGAGGAGGAGCAAAGATGACGGATGAGAAAAGCCTCCAGTCAGAGTGTCTCTGCAAAAAAGATGAATTTTAGAAGAACGAGAAAAAAGTAAGCTAGCAGAGAAACATAGGTGAGGGTCGGAAGGAAGGGTGCCTGAAACTACAGGAGACTCCACGGGAAGACGTTGCAGAGAAGAACTGGAAGAAGAAAGGTCCAGAGAGGCTTGGAGACCGGCAACAAGGCAGGTGGAGTGGTCAACTTACCCCTCCCTTGCATCTTGGACTGCTGGTGGGCTCCTGAGCAGTTGGAGAGACCTGCCAACACCAGCCCAGAGATGGCTGCTGACAGTGAACAGTGGCCTCTTGCGGACTCAGAGCTGGGTTCCTACCCACCTCGGGGCACCTCCCTGGGTGCAGACCTGAGCCTATCAGCAGATGCCATAGTACTCCATTCTCTCCTACCCCCTCTCTAACCGTGGGTGCCCAGAGAGACAATTTAGCCATCACACGGAGGCATCCCCAAGGAATGGGACCTTTCCTTTCGGGGACCTACAGCAGACTGAGGGATACTCAGACTGCGAGTTCCCTACGCGCCAGCCTTCCCAGGTGCTACTTGCCTGGGGACTCCAGGAGAGCAGGGCAAATCTTAAGGCAGAGTTAAATCGATCCAGCTTGGGCACCCTGTAGGTGACTCAAGACCAGCACCCCTCCCCCTGGCAGGGTCAGGGATTGATCTCCAGGGCCCAGGGGACAGGCCTGCAGACCAGACCCCATACACCCAGGTCAGGACCACACTGCTCCAGGGCACAGAAGAGAGACCTGTGAAAGAGCCTACTGAGGAGTGTGTGCCTTTGGGGGCAGATCAGCGTGCCAGAGTGGCAGCCCTCCTCCTAAAAGAGGGCTGTGCACCCAGCTCAGTCTATGATACTGGGTAGGGAACCTCCTGGCCCACATCACAGCCAGGGGAGATCCATCAGCCTGAGGTCCCACTTGCTGACAGAGTCCTGGGAGAGGCCACAGAGAGGGGGAGAGTGGAGGGGAGCCAGACCTGCTCCAGAGTGCAGGTCTAGGATGGCCCCATGCCCTAGGCCCAGACTTTCAGCTGAGTGGAGCCATTTCAGCCCCTCCCAGCAGCTTTGCACTGAAACAAAGAGCAGACCTTTGACCCCTGCTAACAGCAGTGTGGAGCCTGAGGGCAGGCTTACCCAACTCAGCCCCACCCAGACTCACTCCCGGTCCTGCTGCCATTGAGGTGGAGAATAAGGACAGCTCAGGTTATGATCCTGGGTAGGGAACCTCCTGGCCCACATCGCAGCCATGGGAGATCCATAGGCCCGAGCCCACGCTTGCTGGCACAGGCCTAGAAGAGGCCACAGAGAGGGGGGGGAGTGTAGGGGAGCAGGACCTGCTCTAGAGTGTGGGTATTGGACAGCCCCACCTGCCAAGACCAGACTTTCAGCTGAGTGGAGCCATTTCAGTCCCTCCCAGCAGCTTTGCACAGAAACAAAGAGCAGACCTTTGGCCCCTGCTAACAGCAGTTGTGGAACCTGAGGGCAGGCTTACCCAACCCAGCCCTACCCAGACTCACTCCCGGTTCTGCCACCACTGAGGTGGAGAATAAGGACACACCTGGAAATCCCAGGGCCCCACCCACCACCCGAGGCACAAGAGGGCCTCTCTAGAGGAACAAGAGCCATCTACAGAACCCAAAGAGAACACAGCAGCTCGCTCCTCCCTGCAAGTGCCACCTACTGACAGGGAGGTCATCCTGCACACTCTTTTACTGCATCCACTGATTCACCATAAAGGGTGTAGTCGAATATCACCCACAAACACCACCTACTGGCTCAGAGACTAAACAGCGCATGTCATTATCCAAACAAAAATCTAAAGGCAAGAAGGAACAACTGATAGAGATGGGAAGGAACCAACAAAAGAACTCGGGAAGTATGAAGACTCAAATGGAAAGCACACCAACAAAGAGGAACGACAACTCCCCAGCAATGGACATTAACCAAACACAGAACACTAAAATGACAGAAGAAGAATTTCAAACATGGATTGTAAGAAAATTGAAAGATATGCAAGAAAAAATGGATAACCAACACAAATAAACCACAAAAAAAAATCTAGGACTTGGAAGAGAAATTCACTAAAGAAACTGAAATATTAAAGAAAAATCAAACTGATCTCCTGGAAATGAAGGACTTATTCAGGGAACTACAAAACACCGTGGAAAGCCTCAAGAACAGGGTAGATCAAAGAGAAGAAAGAATCTCAGAGATTGAAGACAACTCCCTGCAATTAAATAAGTCAGTCACAGAGATCAAGCCGAAAATTAAGAGAAAAGAAATAAGCCTACAAGAAATGTGGGATTATGTGAAAAAACCGAACCTGCGGGTGATAGGGGTTCCGGAAGGTGAAGAAGAAAACACTTAAGGACTGGATAAGGTATTTGAAGAATTAATAGAGGAGAATTTTCCAGGCCTTGCTAAAAATCTAGATATAAAGGTACAAGAAGCTCAACAGACCCCTGGGAGATTCAATACAAATAGGAAGACACCACGTCACGCAGTCATCAGATTGACCAAAATACCCACTAGAGAGGCCCTTCTATGAGCTGTAAGGTGAAAGAAACAAGTAACATACAAAGGAGAGCCCATCAGAATAACTCCAGATTTCTCAACTGAAACCCTACAAGCAAGAAGAGACTGGGGCCCCATTCTCACTCTTCTGAAACAGAATAATGCACAGCCTAGAATCTTGTACCCTGCTAAACTAAGTTTCATAAATGAAGGATAAATAAAGACATTGTCAGATAAGCAAAGACTGAGGAAATTCACCAAGACAAGACCAGCTCTCCAAGAAGTGCTCGAAACAGAATTACACAAGGATCAGCACAATAAACACTCTCAAATGTGAAACCACTCAAAAGTTAAAGAACAAAGACTAGATTCCACAATGGCTCAAGTGAGAAAACAAAGCAAAAAAATGCAAGCCAACAAAATGAACAGTAATTCACTCCACTTCTCGGTTCTCTCAATTAATGTGAATGGTTTGAACTCCCCTCTCAAGAGACATAGGCTGGCCGAATGGATGAACAAAAAAAAAAAAAAAAAAACAATAAAAAAAAAACAAGCATCTGCTGTCTCCAGGAAACGCATCTATCCTGCAAGGATGCATTTAGACTCAAAGTAAAGGGGTGGAAATCAATATTTCAAGCAAATGGAAGCCAAAAGAAGGCTGGTGTTTCAGTTTTGATCTCAGATAACTTGGTTTTTAAATCGACAAAAGTAATGAAAGACAAAGAGTGTCACTACATAATGGTGAAGGGTACAGTTCAACAAGAAGACATAACAATTCTAAATATGTATGCACCCAACTTAGGTGCACCCACATTCATAAAGCAAACTCTACTTCATCTAAACAAATTGATAGAGAGCAACACCATAATAGTCGGAGACTTCAACACCCCACTGACAGCACAGGACAGATCCTCCAAAAAGAAAATTAACAAAGAAATAACGGACTTAAACAGAACTCCAAGACAAATGGGCTTTACTGACATTTACAGGACATTCTACCCAAAAAACCACTGAATACACGTTCTTCTCATCAGCTCATGGGACATTCTCTAAGATTGACCATATTCTAGGACACAAAGCATGTCTCAAAAAATTTTAAAAAATAGAAATCATACCATGCTTCTTCTCAGATCACAGTGGAATAAAAACCAAAATTAACCCCAAGAGAAACTCTCATCTCTCCAGGAAGTCATGGAAATTAAACAACTTTCTGCTGAACAATTCCTTCATAAACAAGGAAGTAAAGATGCAAATCAAAAGATTATTTGAACTAAATGACAAAGGTGATACAAGTTATCAGAATCTACGGGACATAGCCAAAGCAGTCCCGAGAGGAAAGTTTATTTCCATAAATGCCTATATCCAAAAGTCAAAAAGATCACAAATGGACAACCTAATGAATCGACTCAAAGAACTGGAAAAAGAAGAACAGACCAACCCCAAACCCAGCAGAAGAAGGGAAATTAATAAGATCAAATCAGAACTAAATGAAATTGACAACAGGGAAACTATATGGAAGATTAATAAAACAAAAAGTTGGTTATTTGAAAAAATAAACAAAATTGACACACCTTTGGCTAAACTAATGAAAAACTGAAAAGAAAAATCCCTAATAAGCTCCATCAGGAAAAAAAAGGAGAAGTTACAACTGATGCCTTGGAGATTCAAGATACAATTTATGAATATTACAAAAACTTTCATGCACACAAACTGGAAAATGTGGAGGAAATGGACAAATTTTTAGAAACGCACAGCCTCCCTAAGCTGAACCAGGAAGAAATAGAATTCCTGAACAGACCAATATCAAGGACCAAAATTGAAACAGCAGTAAAAAACAGTCCAAAAAAGAAAAGTCCCGGACCAGATGGTTTCACACCCGAATTTTACCACACTTTCAAAGAAGAACTTGTGCCTATCCTGCTGAAATTACTCCACAGCATCGAGAAGGATGGATTCCCCCCCAACACATTTTATGAAGCCAACATAACCATGATACGAAAACCAGGAAAAGATGCAACAAAAAAGAAAAACTACAGATAAATATCCCTTATGAATATAGATGTAAAAATTCTCAACAAAATTCTAGCCAACTAAATCCAGGTGCTTATTAAGAAAATAATACATCATGACCAAGTGGGCTTCATTCCAGGGATGCAGGGATGGTTCAACATACACAAATCTATAAACATAATTCATCTCATAATCAGAAGCAAAAAGAAAAACGATATGATTCACTCAATAGATACAGAAAAAAACATTTGACAAAATTCAACACCCTTTTATGGTAATAATGCTTAACAAAATAGGCATAGATAGGACTTACCTAAAAATGATACAAGCCATTTATGACAAACCCACAGCCAACATCATACTGAATGGGGAAAAACTGAAAACATTCCCACTTAGAACACAAACCAGACAAGGTTGTCCACTATCTCCACTTCTATTCAACATAGTGCTGGAAGTCCTGGCCACAGCAATCTGGCAAGAGAGTGGAATTAAAGGCATACGAATGGAAACGGAAGAGATCAAACTCTCACTATTTGCTGATGACATGATTTTATATCTAGAAAACCCCATGGATTCAGCCAAGAGGCTCCTGGAGTTGATAAATGAATTCAGTAAAGTCTCAGGATATAAAATCAATACACACAAATGAGAGGCTTTCATATATGCCAATAACAGTCATAACAAGAACCAAATCAAAGACTCAATTCCCTTCTCAATAGCAACAAAGAAAATAAAGTATCTAGGAATATATTTAACTAAGGAGGTAAAAGACCTCCACAGTGAAAACTATGAAATATTGAGGAAGGAAATAGCAGAGGACGTAAACAGATGGAAAACCATACCATGCTCTTGGGTTGGCAGAATCAACAGCATTAAGATGTCTATACTACCCAAAGAGATCTACAGATTCAATGCAATCTTTATTAAATACCAACATCATTCTTCGCAGATGTCGGAAAATTAATTTTACACTTCCCGTGGAACCGGAGAAGACCCCGCATAGCAAAAAAATTTCTAGGCAATAAAAACAAAATGGGAGGTATCAACTTTCCAGACTTCAAACTTTATTATAAGGCTGTGGTAATCAAAACAGCTTGGTACTGGCACAAAAATAGAGCCATTGACCAGTGGAACAGAACTGAGAACCCAGATATAAAACCATCCTCATATAGCCACCTAATCTTTGACAAAGCAGACAAAACATACACTGGGGAAAAGAATCCTTGTTCAATAAATGGTGCTGGGAAAACTGGATAGCCACATGTAAACGTCTGAACCAGGATCCACACTTTTCACCTCTCACAAAAATCAACTCATGCTGGGTAACAGACTTAAACCTGAGGAGTAAAACTATTAGAATTCTAGAGGAAGATGTTGTAAATACTCTTCTAGACATTGGCCCAGCAAAGAATTTTTGAAGAAGTCCCCAAAGGCAATCACAGCAACAACCAAAATAAGTAAATGTGACCTGATCAAATTAAAAAGCTTCTGCACAGCCAAGGAAATTGTCACAAGAGCAAACAGACAACCTACAGAATGGGAGAAAATTTTTGCATGCTACAAATCTGATAAAGGGCTGATAACTAGAATCTACTTAGAACTCAGGAAAATTAGCAAGAAAAAATCAAACAACCCTATCAAAAAGTGGGCAAAGGACATGAACA